>UCOK01011816.1:0-16347 GCA_900474325.1 Synergus umbraculus
CACCATTGGCGCAGTACTGTACCAGTACTTAAATCCAGTACCGAACTAAACCTGGCTATAAGTACTGAACAGCGTTATCATCCCAACACTCAGCCAGATCTGCGCCAGTATTGGGCTTCCAGTACCACGCCAATGTTGCCTAACTCTGGCCAGTACTAGAACGGTGCTACGCCAATTGTAAATTTCCACTTGGGGATTGGCACAATCCTCAACCCCCCATTATTTTTCTGGATTTTTTAATCGAATTTTTTGCAGTTTGACCTTCAAATGATCTTAAATCTGATATGATGGAGGTCAACGAACCTCGGATTTGAAATCAGCGTTCCCAAAAACTTATGTATGTATTTTTATGAATTTTTTATTGGATTTTTTGCGGTTTGACCGTTAATTTTTTATATTATTCTAATATGTTTTACCTGATTTTCTGAAAAAAGGTAGACATTAAAACCAGAAAGATTCTTACAAAAAAATGAAGCATCCCAGTTTCAAAGACTCTCTTTTGTGGTTTAATAAACTCCAGATCTTCTGGTACCCAGGAAAGAAATTGAAACATGTGCGGACACTTTCGTATTATCAGTCTCCACTTAAGATCAAGCATCGTTCGTCTGTAATCCAGGAAAATCTCCTCCATCACCTAATAAGGGACATGATTAGAAAATGAGTAAATACTTCCTGAAATTTCATCAACTTACCGCAGAAATCTTTTGATCGTTGAATTTCAGAGAACCTTGTATGAGAGCCAAATTAACTATGGATTCCTTTACCTCTTCATTGAAAATTGGTAGACCATCAACATTCATACAGTCCAAGAATAAGTTGTATCTATAAAAGGTAGGTTTGTATTTCTATTTTTATATTATCTTTGTAATATTGCTTTGTAAAATAATACTATACATGTCCTTTCATAAGTCAGTTATATTAGATCATAGCTCAGGGATCACAAATCGGAGATCATAGGTATAAAGTCATAGGTCAAACTTTATAAATAATAAATCAGAGGTCATGGGTAAAAAGTCACATGTCAAATATAGATCAATGGTCAAAAGTCATAGATTGATATAGATTTTAGGTCAAAGGTTAGAGGTCATAAGTTGTAGATCGAAGATAACGGGCTATAGGTCAAACGTCGCAGGTAAAAATTGACAGTTCAGAGGTAAAAGATAATAAGTCACAGGTGATAGCTCAAAGGTAAAAAGTCATAGATGCCAGTGGTCAAAGGTCATAGGTTAACGGTCATAACATATAAGTTGTAGATTGCTGGTCACTTCACAGATCAAAGGTCACTAATAAGTGTATATGTGTAAATATATGTCAACTATTTCTAGCTTGTGACCATAGATCAATTTATTTTTTAAAAACCTGATGCAATCCTCAGCTTGGTTTCTGTTGCTGATAGCGTACTTGATGCGCTGCACAAATACTCTGGGATCCTCGGCAATGAAACGAATGTATATTCTTGGTAAAAAAATAGTTCTTCTGAAACCATCGAGTGTGAACACCTTCCAGAGATTGGTCAAAGGATCGTAATCAGTAATTGCAGCATAACACCAGTCAAACAATTGAACACCGCTTATTTTATTACCACTCGCCTCTACAATGGACTGCTTGATGAAACTTTTAACGTAAACCGATGCTGGAATTGGATGGCGTATCCCTTCCACAAATCCCAAATTTAACCAATCATCAGGTGTTCTACAATCAATAATATCATAATGAATTTTTTTATAAGAGAAAAGGAAAAATGTAAGTTAGAAAATTAAAGTTGAAAGGGAAATGAAAGAATTCTTAAAATACTTCAAAATTCCACAAAATTTTTTTAAAATTTTGAAATATTTCAAAATTTCATTAGAAACTTTAATATCTCTAAATGCATTAAAATCTCTTAAGGGGTTATTATACACTTGTGTTCGTAGAAAAAATCGAAAATTTTTGTATTGCATTTTCTTAATGTACATTCTTTTAAGATTATTTTCTCCAAATTTCATAGAAATCTGAGCACTAGAACCTAAGTTACAGCTATGAACAGCGCACTACAACCAAGTGCGCTACTTTCAAGTATTCGAAACTTTAAACGCGATTATCTCGGAATGTGATTTTTCAAAAAGGACCGTTGCGGTGTCCACGATTTCTCAAAAACCATGTCACCTATCAATCTAATTTTTTTCAGGCTACTTTATAACAATATTATTTCATACTTGGACGAAGGAATTCCCATTTGAAAGAAAAGTTTTTTCTTGGGACAGAAAAAACTGAATTTTCAGACCCCTAAAAATCGATTTTTTTAGAAAATTCTTGACTATTTTTGCAAAAATACTTATTTTGACAAATTCTTCGTCCAATTTGGGATAAAATATCTTGAAACATTTACAAATGGATGCGTAGTGGTTTGTTCTTAAAAAAATTTACCGTCTTTTTTAAAAAAATTAGTGAAAAAACCCTTTTTTCCAATAATAAATGTATATAACCCCTTCAAATTATTCGAAACTTATTGAAATCCCCATGAAATCTTTTGATATTTTTGGAAAGATCTTTAAATCCGCAAGAGTAATAGATAATCTCTACAGTCTAAATAAGAAAGTCTATCCAGAAAGGTATTTTGTCTACTCTATTAAAGCACTTTCATCAGCAAAAAGAAAAAGGCAGAGAAGTTTATCTGGACTCGACGAGTTTAAAAGTCTGGATAAATTTTCAATTTGGAATTTTATAGAATCTTCTAGGTTTATAAAATCTCCGCTCATTTTAAGAAGCTTTTAAGAATTTTAAAGCAATCTTAGAAATCTTTTCAAAGATATTGAAACTTTAAATAGATTCTAGAAAGTTTATTATGTTTTTTTTTAAGGGCGTTAGAGCCAAGTCCTAATTTAAAAATTCGATTTCTTCATTTTACTCAACAAATATTAAATTTAAAAGTTTTTCCCTCTGTAGATTTAATCAATTTTTAACTGGAATTATGCGTACACAGCGAGAAAATTTCTAATTCAAATATTTTTTAAGTAAAATGGTAATATGTATTGAAATTTGATGTTAGATTTTGAATTCTTCGATTTAGGAAAAAAGTATCGAAATTAAATATTTTTTCGCTCAATATGCAGTCTTATATTTGAAAAAATATTAGCGCTACAGAGCGGAAAAATATTTATTTACAATTTTCGTTGAGTAAAATGGAGAATAGAATTTTGAACATAACACATGGGTCCAGCGCCCTTAAAATATATTAAAATTCCATGAAGTCCTTTACAATTTCACAAAATCTTTTTCATGAAATGTGTAACGAAACATCGATTTTCGGTGTCTATTAAGCATCTCGAAGGGAGCCCTTTACAGTACAGAAGCTAAAGTACTGCAAAAGTAGTACCGAAAGTAAAATAGGGTATCCTAAAATAAATATAGATATCCTAAAATATCTAAATAAATAAACCGGAGGTTCTCTCTCCCTAACCCCCCCCCCCCTCTCTCTCTCTCTTATCCTATCGTATCCTATTCTATCGTTTTTTTGAACATATTTTAAGGGCAATATATCTATTATGGTGGGTGAGTGTGTGTCACGACCCAGCGATTTCTTGAAATCGCGTAGAGATGAAATGTTACATAGTTATTCCACTATATACCTAGTTGAATTTCTTATAAGGGTTTAACAAAATATTTAATTTTACAAGTTTTATGTGTACTTTTATAATTTTAGCGAAATTGATTTTTCTACTGTAACTTTTAGAAAAATAAAAATTCAAAGAAGATGTAAAAATAAAAGGGATTCCTTATGTCGAGACGAATCAATTGACCTATAAGTTTAATTCATTTAAAATATACACATGATTACTTATTATTTTATTATCTTATTATTTTTTAAATGAACTAATAATTTTATATTATACAACATACAGATTAGAAAATGGAGATGAGAAAGAAGAAGGAAATTAGAAATGGAATATAAAATGTAAGAGGAAGATAAGGAGGAAGGATTTACAGAGTTTAGGGACATGGAGAAGGGTGGAATTTGAGGGTAGAAGGGGAGGTTGTAAGAAGGGGGGGGGGGAATTAGAAAGAGTGGAAGAGGAGGAATGTTTTATAATATTAAAAATTATTATTGAAAAAAAAACAATCCTTGTTAAAAAAATATATTAACTTCTTAACGCTTCCTCTATGAGAAAGCAAAGTGCTCATTGAATGAGCACAAAAGTTGATACAACTTCACAGCTAGTTACGAAATTTGATTGAATTTTAAGTTATTTTAAGAGATTTAATGTGATTTCACGGAATCTTTAAAAATGTTGAGGAATTTAAAAGGACTTTACGAAATTTATTGAGATTTTAGAAATATTAAGTGATTTCACGGCATTTCGAGGAATTTTATGAAATTTTAAAGGATTTGACGAAATTGAATCGAATTTTAAGTAATTTTCAGAGATTTTACAATGTTTAATAGGATATTAAGTTATTTTAACGAGTTAAGGGATTTCAAGGGATTTACGAGATTTCATTGGATTTTCAGGAACTTCATGGGATTTTAAGTAATTTTATGGGAGTTGATGATATTTTCGGAGATTCTAAGTAATTTTAAGTAACTTTAAGATACTTTATAAGATGTTAAGTAATCTGAAGAACAATTACTTCCAGAAATTTTAAAGAATTTGATGAGATTATATTGAATTTTCAAGAATTTAATAAAATTTCATGGAAACTTGAGTAATTTTAAGAGATATAATGAGACTTTATGAGATTTTCAGTAATTTTAAGAAATTTCGTAAGATTTTAAATAACTTTAAGGGATCTGTCCATATTTTATGGAATTTTTAATATTTCTAAAGGATTTTACAATGTTTTATGGGATATTAAGTAATTTAAAATACTTTGAATGGATTCAATAGAATTTACAAAATTTCACTGGGTTTTCAGAAATTTTAAGAGATTTAATGAGACTTTATGGGACTTTGAGTAATTTTAAGTAATTTTAAGAAATATCAAGTGAATTTACGAAATTTAAAAGAATTTCACCAAATTTTGAGGATAAAACTCGTGAAGATTTCTGAAGTTGGATAAAGAATTACAAAATTTTATATATCAAGAATTAAAAATTCTCAATTTATTTTACATTATCATCAGAGAAGATATTAGATTTGTTTAAAATTTGACCCCCCAGTTTTTGTCAAATGTCAACGTTTTGGGACCCTCTGAACCCGAAAAATATGTTTTTACGAATGTGTCTCTGTCTTTCTGTAGATTTTTAATTTGTGAGCACGATAACTTTCGAAAGAATTGACCGATTGGATTGTCCTTTCGTATACTTTTTTATTGTCCTAAAATAAAGGACAAGTTCGTTGGCCAGTCATTTTTGATAAAAATTCAAAAAGTTGGAGCATTTTGAAAAATTTTGAAATCACTTTCTTTTATAATTTGAAAATTCTAATGACGGATGTTCGTAGTACTCAAAAAGTCGAACAATTTTTCTTAATTACTTTTTTGGATAAAAAAAAATTGAAAGACTTATAACATTTTGAAAATCCAAAAAAATAAAAGAAAACTTAAATTAGAAGCCAAGCAACGCACGATATGAAAAAAAGTCTAAAGATGAAAAATGTTTCTTTTTGAATTTCCTTAAAAAATCGAAAATTTAAATTTTGAACCAAATAACGCGAGATGCAGAGAAAATGAGGAACATAGTTATTGGTCTTGAAAATATCTACAAGTTCTCCTTTTGCCATTTTTCAATAGGATAAGTTGTTTTTGTTTTAATCATGAAAAATATTGTTAAATAGAGCCGAGCGCGAGGTTTAAATCAAATATCGAGCGCGAGTGCCCTGATGAGAATGTGCTCCTTAAGGTCGATACAACCTTAAGTAAATTAGTTTTCGTTTGCATTTCCTATTGTAGTAATTTAAATAAAAACATATAGGTATAAGCGTCCGAAAGGCGCAAGTGTTCGATGAGAATTTGCCCGCGAAGCGAGCAGATTTTTTCTACTAGCAAAAGGTGTGCAAAAACGAGAAACTAATCGCGCGCAGATCATAATTGCTAGTTATAATAAAAAATTGAAAATTTGCCTGCAATCAAAGTCTTCATTGTCGAAAATTTCAAGTGGTAAGTACGGCATCCTTAAAAAAAGACCGTATTTAGGCTCATATGGGGTCACTGAAGAAATAATCTCAGGTGACACAATATCTTGTGGATGAATTCCTTCTTGACATAATAGTTCATCTAATGTAAAATTTCTATAGATTCGTCTTCTCCGTTCCATTTCTACGTTTCTAGGCAAATTTTTTGGCACCACGTCCCGCTCCATCTGCACTTTCGGAGAAAATGTCTCGGCTGGAAATGACTAAAAGGATAACAAACATTAAATAACGATGTAGCTAGGCGTTTAGGTGAGAAAAGGTTTCGTTGACTTGTTAATTAGATTATCTAAAATAATGAATTTTTATATAAATTTTTATTAAACATTTGAAAATTATTTACTAAATATGAAATTGTCAATTGATGATTCGGATTAGTTAAGGGCGTTGGACCTAAGCATTAAGCTTAAAATTTAATTCTCCATTTTACTCAACGAAAATTATAGATAAATATTTTCTCGCTCTGTATGCATAATTCTAGTTAAAAATTGATTAATTCTACAGAGGGAAAAAATTTCAAATTTAATATTTGTTGATTAAAATGAAGAAATCGAATTTTTAGATTAGAACTTGGCTCCAAGACCGACAATAAACCTACTTAACAAAAGGAAAAAATTGGATTTATGGAATGTCAAGATGAAATTTTTATTTATTTTCGACTATTTATACTTACTATAGATCGGTCTTCCGGAAATGTCGTCCATCTTTCAGCGGCTCCCAATAAATGTGGATATTTATTAGTTTCAAGATTATTAACAGTCGCAGCATGTTTTTCAGTAAACGTTTGCCATGTAAACTGAGTCCGCCTTGGAGCAGTAGAAAGGATGTTGATTCTCGGTGTTACCGGAAATATTTCCGTACCTATTAAAAAAACTGGAATTATTATTAAATATGATGGCTCAATAATTGACTACAACATTAAAATTAATGCAATCCTCGAAAAAAGAAAAAAAAAAACATTATAGATGCACTCGAAATCTTTAAAAACTTATAATTTTCTAATAATAATAATTTAATAGTCACTTTGTAAAGGAGAATAATTTTTACATGAAATACAAAGACAATTAATTTAATAATAGAATGACATAAAATAATTGCCAAATTTTTTTTAAAAGCTTCTTTTTTTAGTTTCGACTTTTCTATCAAAAGATAAGTAAAAACTAATAATTTTATGATTGACAAAGATTTAATGAAAATCCAAAAGTTTTCATTTATAAAAGTTTTTTATTAAAACGGGTTAATACTCGCCTGTAGCAATTTCGGAATAATATCCTCTCTTGGGTGAAGTCGAGAATTCCTCGTTCTTAAGATCCATTATAATTTCTGAGTTTTTGACGTACTGACTTTTGACGTACGTAAAGAACTGGGTAGATTAATAACGAGTGTTATTAATCAATTTTTTTTCCTCTTGACACGGCATCATGACATGACATCACACGCTGTTCGAGAAGTATTTCGATTATGTTTCTTTGTTTTCTTTATTTTTTTTAAAATGTTTTTCTAAGTTAGGAATTTTCATGCTATCGCGTGCTAACTTCAGTCAGGTGATTGAATGCTGGGGGTAAAAGTTCCTTTAAATCCAGAAAAATCTGCCCTCTGCGCGGTAAAAATCTAATAATTTTCTTTTTATCGAAAAAAAGAGGGAGAAAATATCTAATTCGAATATTTTTTAAGTAAAATGAAAATATTCAATTTTAAAGTTAGATTTTGAATTCTTCGTTTTAAGCAAAAAGTATCGAAATTAATTATTTTTTCGCTCTGTATGCAGTCTTATACTTGAAAAAAGATTAGCACTGCAGAGCGAAAAAATATTTATGTATAATTTTCGTTAAGTAAAATGGAGAATGCTATTTTGAGCTTAATACTTGGGTCCAATGCCCTTAAGAAAAAGTGGTCTCATAAATTTTCTAAATAACTCTAATATTTTTCATTTTCTTCCAAAGGACTTTTTTAGGAATTTTCTTTATCAAATGTTTGCAAAAATGTCAGAAAGTTTGCGGCAATATTAGCGTCCCAAAAATTTTATGGAAAATTCCCGAAGACATTTTTTTCAGTGCCTATTTAGAATTTTCTTAATCTTTTTAACAAAAGGAGTGCAAACAATAAAACAGTTTCATAATATTGATTCATTGCGTTGAAAATAATTCTGTATGAAAGAAACTTGTATTTTCGTTGAAACGATATTTCTGGATAAAATAGAATTGGGAAAAAATATTTCGTTCATTTGAACGTTCAAAATTTCTGGTACATTGCAAAAATGTCAATCAAAAATATGTAGTTTAAAAATTTCAGTTCTGATACCATAGCTGAACATACCTAAACTTTAAAAAAAATGACTGCTTGGATATACATAAATTGATATAAATAGTCAGCGACGTTTGGTAGAAAAAGTATTGCGGGGCGAACTTTATTATGGGTTTACACTTTGGAAATTTACCAATTCGGATTCGACGAATATTGATGTACACTCTTTCGCCCTATGAACAAAGTGCATGGACCAAATCTGTGTATCCAGGAATTCCGAAACTGTTTCGTCGTTTTTTGACACATCTGCCAGTAATGGCTCCACGTAAACAAAATCTAGAATTTTATAATAAACTTTAAATTGTGTTAAGAAAAGTTTTATTTTTCCTAAAATTAGAGCTTGAAAAGTTTCTTCTATTTTTTATAATTTTTTACTATACATTATATAGAGTACAAATATTTTAAGATTTAAATATTTCTTCTTAAATGTAGGAAAATTATTGTAATTAGAATAATTTTATCAACATATAAAATTTTTAGAAACAGGTCCAAAATAACATTTTTATGAATTCTTGACGCAAACCTAGAAAAAGTTTTATTAGAAGAAAATTTGCTTGTTTTTAAGCTCTACACATTTCGGTGTATTCTTTAATTTTTTTAATTTGGTGCAAAAAAAATCTTCCGAAGCTAATTATATTTTTCTCTTCTCATCAGCTTTTTTTCTTTCGGCATTCATCTATAATTGGGGAAATAAAGAGAATGAGAAGTACAACCGCAAGGATCCAACAATGTTTGAAAATGAAGAATAATTAACATTTTCATGTAATTTCAAAGTGTAAAATAAAAAATATTTTATAAAGAACTTTAATTTTTATTCAAACGAATTCAAAATAATTTTTAAAAATCACTGTTTAAGACGTAAAAACAAAATACTTTATTTCAAAGTAGACCAATCGATTTTACAAATCATGATCACATAGACTCTTACTAAAAAAAAACAACTATATTTGCTCACAATCTTTCACTAGTTCATGAAAGTTTTTTGTTCCATATACTTCACAATACACTCCGGAATCACTAGTTCATTTGTATTTTGTTCCAGCAAACAAGCAAGCAGTCTAGGAACCGATAGAATAGTTCCAGAAATGATTGCTGGAAAGTCTCTACCGTTATTTGTTTGGTAAGCAATTAATAAACGCTTACTAAGAAAGTCTCCACAAGCGGAAATGAAACCTACTTCAACGTACTGTTGATTAAAAGCAGACCAAAGTTCGAATGAAACTCGGAGACTCTCCCAAGGTCTCAATTCGGATGCAGGTCTCATTACAACTCTAAAGTGAATTCCGAATCTTTCATAAAGGTTGACAGTTTTCTGTAAAAGCTTCTCGAATTCATTTTTGTATTCTTCACTTCCAGACTCTTTAACCATTGAGAAAGCGTGAGCAACAGAGGACTGACAAACAGTGAAGAGACCAATAGGTGCTGATTCATGAGGAAATGGCGTATATTGTCTTCCAGTAGCAAAGTACCTCAAAGGAAAATTTCTTGGGTTGATTAACTGTTTCGTATGCATTGCGAGAAATGAAACCAAACTCGCAGCACCAACTAGGTGCATTCGGCTCGATGAATTCTTCTCGATCTCAGCATTATCTACTAAGATGAAGGACTCTGAAGGGTCTTCGTGATTTAAACCCGAACCCTCCACTACGACACTGCGACTGAAGTCCGAACCTGAAAACAATTAAAAAGCAATTTTAGAATAAATATTAGACCTCGCGTAAAATCTAAAATCTAATTTTCGAATCGATTCAGTCTTTTGATCTTTGATTTTTTTTCTCTTACCTGCAACTCTAATCATATCGTCACCCAGAACGTCAGCCGTGAACGCGAGAACGCCAAGTTCGAAGTCTGCAGCCTTGTTGCATAAAAAACATTGCAGTGGATTTTCATAATCCAAGATCCCGAGATTTTTGCCAATTTCAAGATGACTCTTTCTTTCCTCTTCGGGAGGATTTAAAACCTCACCGGCGATTTTCAAAACTACAGGGACGTCCTTGGGAGTCCTATCGTCAACTACGTTCGGTAATTTAAGAGCCCTAACGACGACCGAGTCCTCCAGATCCCAAAGAGCATCTTTAATAATCTTCAAATCTTGTTTCAGAACTTTTGCCTGCGTTTTGAGAGCGAAAACTTCGTTCTCCTCCTCCTGAGTTAGTTCCTTCTTTTTTGTCAATTCCGATAACCTTTTACTGATCTGCATTCTTCGATGTTCCAACGTCCACCTGTTCGCATCCACATATTTGTAAAAATCCCAAGTTTCTTTCAACTCTAGAGCGTCAATTTTAACCCCACGCTGATCGAGATCTTTTTTCAGTTTATCCAAATCTGCGAATCGCTTATCGAAATCAAGATAGGGAGAAATAAAGGAAAAAGTATCCATAGCCTTATTGCCGGAAATGAAGAGCGCAGATCCATAATTTCTAGATGAGGACAGTGTTTTGAAAGAATTTATGAAAAGAGGAAATCGCTTGACTTTACTAAGGAAACTTGACATCTTGCTTTTCTGTGTTTGAATCGAATTAACTTATTAGACTAATTATCAGTTTTTTGGACTTTAGATTTCATTTCGACATCCTCGTTACATGTATCTTTTTTCAGAGTCTCGATCTTCCTTTTTTTGGCTTGTTTAAAATTGCCTTGACCTGCTGCTCGTTCAGAGTCCTCTATAGTGTATGGTTCTAGTTCGAGAGCTTTTAATCTCCTTTTATGAACTTTTGTAGAAAAGTGATCCTCAAG
The DNA here is from genome assembly GCA_900474325.1 of Synergus umbraculus. Taxonomy (NCBI): domain Eukaryota; kingdom Metazoa; phylum Arthropoda; class Insecta; order Hymenoptera; family Cynipidae; genus Synergus; species Synergus umbraculus. The sequence continues at coordinate 11,148 of UCOK01011816.1, forward strand.
AGCTCTTTGATGAATAAAATACCTCCTGAAATTAAAAATTTACAATTAGGAAAAAAATGTCTTCGAGATAATTGCATCAATCGATAGGCCGTTTTAGGAAAATGTTGTGTATATCTAATTTACAATAATCAAAATTTAAGGCTGGTGTAAAGAAAATAAACTTTTTTTTTGTGTTGACGCGAATCAGGTGACCTAATATTAATACATTTGATTAATGCAGTATAAAACAAAATAAATTCATTCTTCATCACTATTTTTAAAAGTCTTTGAATATTCGGGAATAATACAAAATAACAAAAAATTAAATAACAGAACCACAAATTAACGAAATTATAAATTAACCAATTATAAAATTTACCGAATTATAAGATAAATGAATTGTTAAATTCTCATAAATTTCTTAAATTTAAATTTACCGTAAATAATTAATAATGTATTAATTAATCAATAATTAAATGATTTGTTTTATTTATAATTTCATAAATAGCTAATAAATTATTAATTATTTTTTGTGAATTCTATGAATCGGAAATTTGTATTTTCCACAATTTTTTTCGTCACTTTAGGTATTCGTTTTTTATTTTTTCACTTCTTTATATAAGTCCCGAATAGCCATACAATTTTTGTTTTCTGTATTTATATCAATTGTGCAGCTATTCCTATATTAAATAAAATAATAAGACTTATTTTGTAATATTTATACATTTTTCCTGTAGGATTGCATGGTTTTTTAGAGCAAAGTTAAAAAAGTTACTATCAGTTACTCGTAAGAAGAATCGGTAATATAAATACACTGTAAAAAATGTTTCTTGTAACTTTACCACTACGTTCTGTAATTATACCAAAACTTGTAATATTGAAGTGAACTTACTAATATGAAAAGAAAAAACATCACTTCCAACGTAGTAGATAGTTTTACAAGATTTTTGAAATATACCTCTCTGAAAGTAGGAAATAATAAATTGGATAGCCAGAGAGTCAAATTATTACCTTCTTTCAGAGAGGTAAATTTACAAAATCTTGTAAAACTAATACGATGGAAGTGATTTTTTTTCTCTTCATATTAGTAAGTTCACTATTCTGAAGGAAGTAATATTACAAGTTTTTATATATGTAACTACAAAACGTAGTGATAAAGTTAAAAGAAATATGTTTTACAGTGTAACAGATTTCTATGAAAAATTTATAAAAACAGCGTACAAATTTACCCGAGAATTTATGTAGAATTAAAAAAAAATAATTTAAATTTTGTTGAATCGTGTAAATTTAAATTTTATACAAGTGTAATTTTACCATGAGTTTTAATGTAATCCAGAAAGTAATCTTTGTATAAATTTCCAACAGGAATCATTGGTATTTTATGTTCAATGATTCTTGCAGGTGTAATTTTACACTTTTCTTGTAAAATTACAGATGGAATTTAAATTTACACAGGATTTGTTATACAGTGCCCCCTTGACTTTTTCCTGATGTAAAATGAAACGATATAATTTTAAGGTTAGTCCCCGAAACGTTTATTAGAAAACAGAAAATTTTTATTATAATTCCAGGACAAAGATCAATATCAAGAATTATTTACAAAAAAAAATCTCTGGAATGATTCTTTTTTCTGTTGCCTATATACAAATGATATTAGAAAAAATTGAAAGGAATGTTGGGTTAAATTTAATCAATAATTCATGTCATTTGAATATATACTGTAAACTTTAAAATGACATAGGAAGTAAAAATAATAAAATAATTTAGAAACTTACGCGCAATGAATACAATAATATTGGGCAGCACCAGGCTTGTCCAAATCCACTTCTTGATTTAAAAGTTCCTGTACTTTCTCTTCCTTTAAATCATCATCGATCTAAATAAAACAATTTCTTTTTAGTGTCCTGACAAATAAGTTGAAACCTGAGGCACGTCATGGACGATCGAACTGCATTTGTTGGATTTGTTTGAATGGTTTTGCAATTGTTCAAGTTCAATTGACCACGTGCTTGAGAGGTTATGCTTTCTTTAGACTCACCTCGTCAAGATCCTTTTGCCTTCTTTTAGTTCTCCAACCCTTTTTCAGATGTGTGTCTCCCCTGTGATATTTTTTACGTTTATAAACCATTCCGAACTCGCAAAATCACGCGAAAATTTAATCTTAAAATGGGTTTTTAATGTTACATACGCTGGGAGAAAAGTAAAAAAAAAGTGAGACAAACAAACATTAAGGCTGGCCGGAGTGGCTTATAGTGAGCTATAAGGGCAAAGGGGGTAGAATCATAGAGATGAAAAAGCATGCACTGAAAGTGTCTCCCTGATAGAAAGAGAAAGGAGATGAAAGGAACCCTACCTGTCTCTCTCTAATTGCGTATGTGCATTGATTAGAAAGAAACAGGTAGGGTTGCTTTCATCTCCTTTCTCATACTGTTAGGAGGATACTTCCACTCATAGAGGCGCGTTCAAATTTCCCACGCGGGTGCACCTCGGCCCGAGGTGCACACGTAATATACCTTAAGCCTTAAGTAAATTACATGAGGTTTTTGACGTAATTTACGTACGTAATTTACGTCTCTAGTTTTTTACATGTAATTTACGTTTTCAAGATGGCGACTGCGCTTCATATTTAGAGAGTAAACATAACCTAATTCTTGAATAATTGAGGTTATGTTATGCTCTTTTCTCCCCAAACTCCTTTTAAATCCGCCATTTTATACATTTATTACATTTTTTACGTATAATACGTAAAATACGTATTATACATATAAAAGTCCGAGTTACGCGTAACCGTGCAACCCTGACCTCGGGTACTGCGTCCTTTTCTAACATATTGAAATTTCGACTTGTAAGAAAAGGACGCAGTACCCGAGGTGCACTCGGGTGGGAAATCTGAACGCGCCATAGGAGAGCCTATCCTTTTCACCTCTATTCTTATATCTCTATGGGTAGAATTTTAAAGTCGGTAACTAGGGTATGGACAGAGATGAGTTGGGAGATTCCTAATCCTATGGAAAAAGAGAATGTGAGAAGAAGGGACTGATAAGCGCGCCCTCTTGGCGGGTCGTACCGCGAACTACTTCGAAGTTCGACCGGTCCCTACAAAAACAAAAGTAGGAGTGATTGCGCGCGCACCAACTTCTCCTCTTCTGAATTTGAAAACACCAAGATGTACAGTAATGTGCAACGATGCCTTCCTCTTTTTTATAACGACCTAACCCTGATTTCCATAAGATTTTAATGCAAAACAAGGTTGGGTCGTTACAAAACAGAGGAAGGCATCGTTGCATGTTACTGTACGATTGCCGGTGGGAAAACTTCGGGCGGGCTATCTATTTATATCTTCTTGATTCACATTGAAATAAAATCAAGAAAATGTCGATTTTAATATTTCCATGCGTCGATTTTGAGGTTAAGTTTTTTTCAGGTGTAGAATATTAATATTAATACTATTATATATACTATTAATGTTAATATTATAATTATATTATAATAGAATAGAATAGATTATAACAGTCTTTTATTTCTATTTGGATTTGCAAATTGAAAAAAATTCAAGAATTTGGTTATTTTAACGATTTGAATATTTCGCGCGATTCTTATATACGTAGACTTTGAAGTTCTGTTTTTTTAGGAGTAAAATATTTTAAATACAATATTAATGTAAATAATAAATACTATTATTTACAAGATATTTGAGAGATTTCTACAGATTTCATAAAATTTCAAGACATTTAAAATAATTTAAAAGGATGGAATTTAAAGGAATCTTAAAGAGACTTTAAAGAATTTCAAAATATCTTTACATTTAATTCTAAGGATTTACAAGAGATCAAACAAGATTTAAGGGTGTTTATTCAACAAATATTAGGTTTGGAATTTTTTCCCTTTGTAAAATTAATCAATTTTTAACTAGAATGCAAAAAGTATCGAAATTAAATATTTTTTGCTCTGTACGCAGTCTTATAATTGGAAAAAGATGAGTGCTGCAGAGAGAAAAAATATTTATCTACAATATTCGTTGAGTAATATGGAGAATGCAATTTACAGTTTAACACTTGGGTCCAATACCCTTAAATCTTGTTAAATTTTGAAATTCCCTAAAATCACTTCAAATTCTTTTATATCATTCTAAATGTCTTGAAATCTTATGAAATCTATAGAAATCTGTTGAATACCTTTTTCATAACTCTTTCAAACTCTTTTAAAAATCCCTTGAAATATTTTTAAAACTTTTAAAAATTCTTAAACTCATTTTAACTCTTAAAAATCCGTTAAAGTTACTTAAAACAAAATGAAATACTTTAAAATATCTTAAAATTCCCTAAATTCACTTGAAGTCTCTATGAAAATCTTTGAAATTCCTTAAATTCACTTGAAATCTTTTAAACTAAATTAAATTTTTGCTAGTAAAAAAATAAAATGGTTTTTAGAACTTTTTTACATTCTCATCAGAGAAAGTATTTTTGATATTCTTAATCCAATAAATGTAAAAAAAATTATAAACAATGTTCGCCTGAAACTTCAACCCGCAATCGCTTATTATTAAATTGAATTTATCTAATATGTAAACCAAAAAAATTAAAATAGCCTCCAAGACTTTCGGTATAGAAATATATTTCTATTTCTGTAACGTTAAAATCATTTATATAAATGATATAAATGATTTTAACATACACACCTAAAACCCCAGCACAATTTTTTAAAGTCAATCAATATTAATATAATATTATATATAAGTACATATATTACCATACAGTTCATTACATAAATTATTCATTTGCATATTATATTATACTTATATACAATATATATATAATATATATACCTATACAATAATATAACATATACAGGGTGTATCACGACCTCTATCATTAATTGAAACTACAAATACTAGAGTCAGAACTAAGTCGAAAATTCCCATAAGAAAATGTTGTAAAATGCGTAGTTTTTAAACTGTAGAGCGTTGAAGGTGACCAATCAGAAGTGCGTTTGAGCCCGCCAAGAATCGATGATACATTGGTGAGAAGTCATCGATTCTTAGCGGGCTCAAACGCGCTTCTGATTGGTCACCTTCAACGCTCTACAGTTTAAAAACTACGCATTTTACAACATTTTCTTATGGGAGTTTTCGACTTAGTTTTTGCTCTAGTTTTTGTAGTTTCAATTAATGATAGAGGTCGTGATACACCCTGTATAAGAATCGCGCGGAATAACATTAAAA
>UCOK01011819.1:0-12495 GCA_900474325.1 Synergus umbraculus
ATTTGTTATTAACTAATAGATTTTAAGTTTTTCATGACTAATTATTATTTTATTGCATTTTTTAAACTTTTGTAAGCAATTTAAGCCAAAATATAAGTCTCTACTATATATATTACGAGAGATAGCATAGTCATCTTCAATTGCATTTTCCTTAAATTGTTATTAATATATCGAAATTTAATTTTAACGTATGTATAGTTAAAACATCAAAGTATCGCCATGATTTTTTTTAAATTTTTTGCATTATTTAGTTCTTAGATATCGTCATCGAAAGTCAAGCTACGGCAGAGTTGCGCAAAAAAACCCTGGTTTTGATCTTTTCACAGGGGCTAGTTTATAAACAAATTTTTTTACATAAACAAGTGTGGACTTGTCTTATGCGCAATAAATCAAGCTTTATCATGGTATGACTTGTGTTTTCATGCGATTTTTTTTTTACAAGTAAATTTCAAAAATGTACAGACGTTTTAGAGGGGCCTTCGTAAAATGAACGGATAGTAGTCAAGTAACTAGTACAGATCTAGTACGCGATTTATCAAACTTATTTTTCTACACGATTTTCATAGGTGCTCGGGTTTTGCAGTGCATAACGAGATTCGCAAAATTTTTCTGAGTGAGTGAAGCACCCTTGGAGTGAAGTTTTGTGCCTTTTTTGCTCGGACAGGGACTTGGCAAAATGTAAGTACTGTTTACCCGCACCCCTCAACCCGCGTCTCATCACTTGTAAAAATTCACTTTTTAGCCAAACAAATTTCTTTTTGCAGAAAATAAGCAGATAACCCCTGTCGTACAACCAAAAGATTGTCGATAAAAAAAACGACACTTCAAACACATCATTTTTGCGACCTCAAACACCGCGTGTTGGTAAGATGTGGACACAATGGCGGATTTTAAGGCATTCCACAGATTTTGCTATTTTTCTGTGTTTGTTTACATGTTTTCGTGAAATGCTGCAACAGGCTTAATGAAAGATTTACTAAGATGATTTGAATTTTCAAACATTTAAATATGTAACAAAAAAAAAGAAGAGAGACGGCACTATACTTGATTTAGGCGTGGCACGTCGTTACGTAATCGCTATAGACTCTACAATTTTAAATTCCACAAACTCTACCCTATTGAAAATTCCTGTATGGTTTCCTTTATAGGATCCTATTATATGAATCTTTAAAGGAAACTGTACATGTTCGGCTCTGTCTTTTATGATACTTTACTGGGATTTTTGTAAAATATATCATCTGCAAAGTTAGCCGCGGGGTTTAGTTGTTAGGGTCAAGGCATAGAGATAGGTGTTCGGGTTTTCGAATACCGGACCAACTGCCGCATATTATTCTGATTTTTCATAGCAAAAAAAGCTGCACAGAGTCCAACACTGGTTCTTCTGAAGGATCCCGCAAATTATTATTTTTTAAACATATATTTTTTAAACTATCTAGGATCCTGTGAAGATTCCTTCATAGGAAACTATGTAGGAATAACTACCTGAAGGAATATGCATAGGAACCTTTAGAGATTCCTATACAAGAAACTACATATGAATAATTTCCATTTATTAAACTTCGCAGGACTACATAGGATCCTTTTCTCATTCCTTGAAGGAGGCACATGTCAGAAACTATATGGGAACTCTCATGTTATGGGAACATGTGCAGGTTATTCCTTTAAAAATTCCTATAATAGGATCCTATGAAGGAAACCATATAGGAATTTTCAGTAGGGATATACATGAACCTGTATAGGAATAATTTTAATTTCTAAAAATTTATAGGACCCTGCAAAGATTCCTACACAGGAAACTATAAATTTAATTGGGATACATGCAGAGGATCTTGTACAGTTTCCCATGCTGAGTAATTTAGTCTGGAGCATAGGAACCTTTATAGGAAATAAAAGGTAAAGGATCCTACATGGGTACCGTCTTTCAATATATGTACGTACCAATTTTCTGTATGACCAGGAAACTACACAGAAACCTACATAGGATCCCTGTCACCTTTCCTTTAATGATACACACGTGAGAAACTATATGGGAAACTTAATAGGAACATGTACAGTTTCCTTTAAAGATTCATATAATAGGATCCTATAAAGGAACCCATACAGGAATTTTCAATGGGGTATACAACTTTACAAAATTATTCTTATCTCTATAAAACTGGAATCAATCCATAATTCTTTAAACTCAAATAGACTCTTCAAACCACATATTCGAAGTACAAAGATCATAAGAAAAAGGCTCTATGCCCAAAATAATCCAATAATATCCAAATTGTTGCGGATTTAGGCATTTTTTACTTTGCAACTACAAAACATCGAAATTACGATGATAATCGGAGAACAACTAGTAGAGAACTGGTTACTCGTCGTAATTCTCGTCTGGGTGTGCAGTCGTCGCTCTACATGACGTAGTGTCATGAGCTGCTGCTCCCTAGTGATGGACGAGAGCAGTTATATTCAGCATGATGGCTGCGTCCGTGTATTGTGACAGCTTGTCAACAAAACGAGTTGTGTATATGTTAAATTTATTGCATTTACTTGCAATTTTGGAGGATGAAACATCATAATAAATGACTGACGCATCCCAGACGGTAATATATAAAGAAATACAAAGTGTAGATGTTCAGGTTAGTTTCTTCGGAAGTCAGGTAAGCTGAAAACGGCAAAAATGTTTCTTAAGGGCGATGGACTTAGCAGCAAAAATTGCCACTTTTTTGCAACGTCGCAATTTTGCCGTGCATTTGCACATCAATTCCATTCGACTGTATTTGAGGAGCAAATCGGATCAAAATGAAATTTCTTTGGGCCTCAAAAAACTCTAAAGTGGCAGGAGTATGTGTATTGGCTTAGTTTTTTGAAAAAAACGGGGAGAACATTTTTAATATAAATTTTTAATATAAGTGACAGAAGACCTACCTGTCTTAGAAAATCCTCTTTTTTACAATTATCCGCACTCGATTTGCACTCGCAATTTTTTTACATGTTTTTATTGCCACGAGCGTCTTTATTTGTCACTTTATATCACTCAACAACGCGAGAAAGAGTCAAAATTTCGAAAAAATACAATTATGAATCCGACACGAAAAGAGGACGCGCGAGGAACTTATTTTGCCTCCCTACCGATAATCTAGACGAGTTCTAGACAAGGATTGTCTAGCACGATAGTCTAGAATTGACCCAATTCTAGACTCATTCTAGACGAAAAAAGGTTCAGTCCCATTTTTATAAGGGTAGCAGTAAAGTAGTAAAGTCATAAATGTTTCCTAAGCCGACCCTATCGATATCTATACCTGTCTATACCTGTATCCAGAGCGCATCTAGAATGAGTCTAGAACGCAGCTAGTACTAGATCGAGTCTAGAGTTAGTCTAGTCTAGTCTAAAAATAATGCATATGCAAAGAAAAAATATTCAAATAAATTGCTTTTAACCTTCCCAATTGTTTTGAATTTTCTCAAACATATATGTATTGCAAGCTTTGAAGGGCTTAGCATTTTAACACAAGTCTACATACCTATACACATTTTATCAAACTCAAAGCCAAATATAAACATTATTATATTTTAAACATAATTTTATATTTATTTAAATTAGAATTGATAACATTAGAAATTACATATATGATATTAGTGTATTTTATATGAAATGAGTGCATTTTTTACGCCTGATTAAAACAAGAAGGAAGCAAAGCATGAAATCAATGAGGCCGTTGAGAGCAGGCACGTACCCAGGGGGGGTGCCCGAGGGGCCCTGGCTCCCCCCCGAAATTTCAGAAAGTTATGTTATGTGCTATATGTATAACCAATTATCGATATTCGATGATACTACTTTTGAATCTGCGCCCCCCCCCCCCCTCCGAAACAAAATCCTGGGTACAGGCCTGGTTGAGAGCAAGTAGGAGTAATAAATAGTGTTGCATTCGAGCCGAGAAAATCGGTTACCTCGCTCGTTTCACTCAATTCCCAAAATGTTTTTCGATACGATATACTCGGTAAATCTTTTGTTTGTATCGTATCGGATTTTAGTTGTCAAATATTTTTAAAAAATACCAAATACAAAATGAACAAAAATTTAAATTCCGAGGATGACACTAGAAATGATTCATCTCATGAGGAGCCTACAATCAAGTGCAATATAATTATATAAATTACATGTATGTTCTAAATTTTACAATATCTTATTTTTATTAACTTAACCTTCTTTATGAAAATGTTTATAATTGATATAAACGTAGCGTTCAAGCTGGAGATCCGTATTAAATCTTATTTAAATTTTTTCAGTCACATATTTCTTAGAAAACATCTATAAAATACTTAAAATACTTGAACAATTTCTAATTATCGTTGAAAATATATGTCAGTACCTAATCTTTTTAGAAAATTTATATTGTATGTCCTTTAAAATGCGCTTAGCAGATTTTCAATCATTCATATTTATGTTTTATTAACTATATGTATTGAAGTAAATTTTGATTGAAAATATTGAAAAAGGGCATAGCAGGATAAGCATGTATTAGCTGCCCCCGGCCGAATCTCTGCGACATTTTCACCATCAGTTGGTTATTATATGTACCAATGTATGTGAGTGCAATTATATGAAGAAATATATGAGTACGTTATTATATGACGTTCAATTTCCTGGAAGATTATTCCTGAGAAATCATTTTTATGGGAGTTATGGGGGTGAGTAGAAAAATTGAAAAATCCCGTTTTCTTGGAAACGGCTGGACCGATTACGATGGGGAAAAAATATGTTATGGGTACCAATGTAGGCATGTTTTGGAAAAATTATGGGACATTTTAGTCAAAAATAAAAGGTCAAAAAAAATTTTCGAAATTTTTTTTTAATAGAAAATTCTTGAGGCACAGTCACAGTTTTTTGCCCGAAAATACCTTGAATTATGTGAAAAAATATGTGAAAGTTTGAGCTCAATCGGAGTTGCTGCTCATAGTTAAAAAATTCAAAATATTTAGCGTACTATTCCGAAATAATTCAATAATACTTCAAAATACACTGAAACCTGGATTTGAGTCCACTAGATTTCTGTCCTTCGGAGAAAGTTGGGTTGATCCCAAACATAGATGAGGGAAGGTGAGGAGTCGAGAAGAGAAGCGCCACGAAATTGACAGTAAGCTCTAGTTCGCAAAGGAAACACTGGTACAGTACAACCTCCATAGCAGGAACCTCCATAAGAGAGCCAATGGCCTTGATGAGCTCGGAAACTTCACCCACTACAAACTCTACTCATGCGACCTCCATAGGAGAGCTGATTCTACGTCCCCCCCGAGCGTCCCTCGACAGCCAACACTGAATAGCTCGAGCTATTTTAATCCCATCCAATCGAGGGCACTCGACCCCCGAGCGGTGCCCTCGATCGGGAGATGAGTGTAATCGATTTTCTTTACAGTTTTATAAAAATAAATCTTTACGAAAAGTTTTTAGAAATCAAAATTATAATTTCAGTTTAAATTTAAATATAATATGTACATATTTTAATATCTACATATTGTGTTTATGTCCAATTTTATATGTAAATCCATTTTATATTTAATCCACTTTATATGTAATCGAAAGGATGCTGCTTATTCGGTTTTTTCATCGCCGCCGGCCGCGGGTTCTCCTATAGAGGTTACGTACCCAAACACAAATTTTACACACACGCGCAATTTCCGAGCTCGAAACCCAGGAGTGGGGGCCCCCTATTCCTCGGAATTCTTACCCCTAACCGTACGTGGTGGCTCTCTTATGGAGGTTGTACTGTATATACGCCGCGCTTACTTACGGTCTGCACACTACCTTGATATATTCTACTGATCAACCAAAGTCGGTCAGAAATCCAGGTTCCAGTGTATTCCAATGATATTTTAAAGCAGGTGTACACCTGACTTTTATGGTGTTTATCCGCTCATGTGTTCCTTAAGAAGTACGTTGTCGCCATGCCTCTCACAATTCGGGGTGCTTTTTCTATTTTTACAATGTTTTGTTCTTGAAACATTCGACTGAGGATTTCAGATGGTCTGACAATTTCAGCCAAATATCTTGCGTGAGATAAATAGTAGATGATTGCAGCGATGTGTGAGCAACAACCAACAGTTCTGTTTCCATTAGCACAATCACATACATACTCTAGTACTAAACGCGACGATCGAGGGAAAAAATCAATGTACAACGCAACAATCAACTTGTCGTTTCTCTGTTAACGAGATCGATCGCGCGCTTGAGCGCGCGTGTTTCGTATTTGAAATATTTTGAGGTTGGTACGCTTATGTACGCCATTAGGCTTTCTGCTCACTTCATGCGTAACCAGTCGCATGAAGATGGCTGAAATGCATGTTCTTTTTATAATAGGATAATTAACGAATCGATTTGATTTTTGCGTAGAAACATTCCCTAAGCTTGTGCTGACATGACTCATTTAGACCAATTTTTTAATTAATATTACAATTTTCTAGCTTTCATTTTATTAATTTTTAATTGTAACTTAAGTGAACAATTTCACCAAATGACTATATATGTGAGAAGCTGACAAGCTTAGGGATTATTTCCAGGCAGACTCCTCATTTTACATCAGCGGACGTGCATTTAACGTGGTACACTGAATATTCTGAATTTTTTAACTATGAACAGCAACCCCGATTGAGCTGAAACTTTCACATATTCTTTCACATAATTGAAGGTATTTTCGCGCAAAAAACTGTGACTGTCTCAAGAATTTCCTATTAAAAAAAATTTTGAAAATTTCGAAAATTTTTTTTGAACTTTTTTTTTTGACTAAAATGTCCCATAATTTTTCAAAAACATGCCGACATTGGTACTCATAATATAATTTTTCCCTATCGAAATCGGTCCAGCCGTTTCCGAGACAACGGGATTTTTCAATTTTTCTACTCACCCCCATAACTCCCATAAAAATGATTTCTCAGGTATAATCATCCTGAAAATTGAAGGTCATATTAAGGGTGTTGGAGCGCGGGAACAAAAAATTGAAAAAAACAAAAAAATGGTAAAATCTATGGAATCAGTCTAATTTCTCACCTCATTTCGATATATAAAAGGTAAAATTACAAAAATGCACTGTTTGACGGCTCCTTTCATCGACATGGGTTTCTCGATGGCAGGAGAGGGGCCTAGTGGTTCTTTTTGAGCAAAAAACAGTAGTTTTATTTTAAAAAAAGATTTGAGATATGAGAAATAAGAAGGGTGCAGACAATATTTTAGAGAGAGTAGGCATTACTTACAGATGTCAAAATCCCTTTTTGCTCGCACAATATGTACATCACTGCACTGGCGAGGAGACACAAACACTCGGAATTTTTTTCGTCACTAAATGCACTCACAATTACCTACCAAAAGTGTCTAAATAATTATTTTGACAAGATTCTTTCGACGGAAAGTACATGAGAATAATGTCTCTTTTCATCTTCGTGTACGAGCTGTCACTTTGAAACAGGAAACATCGTACGACATGCACGCCAAGTCCGACGAACAACATTGGAGATTCCGCGGCGGGTATTTCATCGAGAAACCCATCTCGATGAAAGGACCCGTCGAACAGTGCATTTTTGTAATTTTACCTTTTGTATATCGAAATGAGGTGGGAAATTAGACTGACTCTACATGAGAATTTTTTTTTTCAAAACGCTCCAACACATTTAATACCAACTCATTGTGAAAATGTCGCAGAGATTCGGCCGGGGGCAGCTAATACATGCTTATCCTGCTATGCCCTTTCTTAAAAAAACTTTTGTTTAAACCATATGGGTGATTCTCCACAAACAGGGCACTTTTATGTCCAAAGGATATATTAGTAAAACTATTCGTAGAAAAATTATAAAACTTGGTGAAGATCTTCATTTTAATTCCTTATAATATGTTCCCAAGTTAAATTCAGATTATGTGATCAGAAATCAGAATAAAACACCATTTTATACCCAAAAAACGGGTTTGAAGCATGTCCACGTATACCAAATGCATTTTTCAGCCTCATATTTAAAATATATAGAGCACTTTTTTGAAATTCATGCTTAACAGTCTTACAATATAGCTAAAAAGGTAAATTTTTTACAGTAATATTTTAATTTAACTATAATATTCATAACAATATATATGAAAACAGTGTAGAGGTCACGACAATACACATATTGCTATAGTTTAACTATTAATAAGGTGACCATTCGTCCTGTATTTCGCAGGACAGTCCTGTTTTTTAGCAATTTGTCCTGCGGAGGTTTGTGTCCTGTAAAATGTCCTGTTTTTCAGCAATTTGTCCTGTTTGTCCCGCAAAATTTTTTTTTATAAAAACTAGAAATTAGCAGAAAACGAAACTCAGGAAACAGAAAATCATAAGAGTTGTAATAGGTATATTTAAGAAACGTTTTACGTGACTCGAGACATGCCACTATTTTTTATTTATGAGTTATGAAAAAAAAAATGAAAAAAATTTGGAAAATTAAAAAAAAAGTTGTTATTTTTGAATTTACACCCCCCCCCCCCAGCTTAATCAGTCGGCGTCCTGTTTTTGAGCATTTCAAATATGGTCACTTTAACTATTAAGATTAATTTTTTCGGTCCGGCTTTGTGATCAAGTTGAAGAAAAAACCTCTCACTACTCATATCTACCATAGTTTTATGAAGAAAGTATGTACTTACTTTGAAAACCACGAAAAATGTAAGGAAAACGTTGCGTACTTTTATTAATTCGATTGTCGTGACTGGGCATATCTTTTATATTTTTCATTAGAATAGAGTGAATCAAGTATAGAAATATCGTGTGAAACGGAATAAAACTTTTTGCAAAAGGATTTTATGATTAATTCTGTTTTCAATCTGTGAAAGCATTTTTTGTGTTATTTTCATTATTTTCATCTTTTAGACATCTCAGGGCTGAACCAAAAGAAAATATTACCCGTCTAATAAAATTTTATAAAAAAATTATTCTAACCATGATTCTGTAAACGAATGATGTTTTTTTGGTTAGATAAAAAATAAAATAAATTAATGCAACAATTTAAGTAATTTTAAATGTAAAATAAATTAAATTTTCATTTTTGAATCCTTTGATACTACAATCCTGAAATTCTGAATTTCGTTAAAGGTTATATTCACACCTTGTTTACATTGCGAGTTGTGAGCTGAAAGTATTTTTATACAGATGAAAAATGCCAAAGTGTAATAAGAAAGCATTGATTTCGCCTCATATTTTGCAATTAAAAAAAAGAGAAAAGAGCTGAAGCTGAAAGAAAAAAACGTAAAGAAATTAAAAAAAATACGATTGAAAAGGCTAAAGCTCAAGTGAAACGTCATTTCAGGTATAGATTTATAGTTTTTTCTTCCAAAAAACGAAACCTTAAATTTAAAATCGATGATAAATATCTTTCTAATCATTTCAGAAATATTTTTTCATAATATTTTTATTAATTATATAAATGAGTAATATTTTTTATATTTAATTATACCGAAAAATTTTACGAAATTGTTAATACATGTTAAGAATAAATATTTTGTGTAAAAAATGCTTAATGGGTGTAATTTTGATCTCAATAATTATTTGCGAAACAAGCCGAATAAAAAAATTTAATGAATTTGGAAAAAAAAAATGTTTTTTCAAAATGCCCTAGAAACTTTTGAAATAAACTTTAAGCGTGGCTCCTTTCAGAAACTCTTTTTAGGATGCTAATACAACTAATGATTGCAAATAGCAATCATTTGAACGACTTTTTTTTTAAATTCTATTTCCAAAAGTGCCCTGTTTGTGGAGAATCTCCCATATAAATAGCAAAATGTATGGTACTATTTACTAAACATATCAAGCTTCACTATTCTTGACAATTGTACATATGGTGCACATTGCCCTTCATGAACAGAAGCATGTCGAAATTTTTGTCTAACACGTATGATCTCTTTGCCTTCAAGATGTTTTTTCCTATGGAGAACATCCGCTCCACTCCAGCGCTGGATGGTATTGTTGTGTTATATTTAATGAACAAGTCCACCATAACTTGCTCACCCAAGAAGACAGCATCCGTCAGAGAGTCTTTGGAACTCGTATTGAGCCAAGTCTTTACCAGGTTCAGAGCTTTTGTTTTTAGTGACTCATGGCTGTTGCTGCTTTCTTTCGATTGATTAACTGAATGGTAAACTTGTTCATTAAATATAACACAACAATACCATACAGCGCTGGAGTGGAGCGGATGGATTTTGAGAGTTAACGTAGGTTAACGGAAGTTAATGAAGTTAATGGAAGTTAACTAGTCCGTTAATTCCGATAGTCCGTTAACAGTTAACGCAAAGTTTAACTCAGTTAATTAACGGATTAACGTATTAACGGACCGATTAACGGTCTTGCCCAGCTCTGTTCACAGCAATAACGTTACAGGAAGGATCAAATGACAGTTTGATATTCTTTTTGTTTGTCACTAGTTAACATATGCGATATTTGTTATTATTACTAAGAAAGTATTTTATTAAATTCGCAAACGCTAGATTTCTGATTAAAAAGAACCTTTAAAGTTCTAGAAAAATCGTTTAAACAAAATTTCATGGTATTCCTCACGAAAAATAATTCGGAGAAGAACTTCATTCACAAAAGTAATGCAAGAGCTTGATTAATCACCCAAATATAGATCATATTAATGAATTCTCAGAAATGCCCAAACAATTTCAAAGAATTTTTTCTCATATCTTAGAGCGGAATTTACGTCATCAAAGTTTTGTGAACTCACACGTACACAAATATTTAGGTAATTGAAGCTTCTACACTTACACGTACATGCACTAACACATGCTGGGCCAGAATCTGCCCTGCTTATATACTATTTGATACAGGAATTGTTACAATCCCAGGAAATCCTTTAAACATTAATCATTTTACTTCCTCATAGAGGAAGTTTTGTACTGGTGACAAAATCCAGTTTCCAAAAAAAGGTTTTTTTGAACACATTTCAAGGGCAACATATCTAATATGATCCCTTTATTAACTGCCATACAGAACCATACAGAAAAAAAGTCTTTATGGAAAAAGTTGGTTATTGTCATGTAAGATTCCAGCAAATCCGTACAGACGCGAACCTTCGGGTCTGTATGGTTCTGTATGGACATTCCTATAATAGAGAATCTGGTTTCTGTATGGATTTGCAATTTGGTTCGGGTCCAGGTCCACACTCCTGAGTCTTTATGGTTTTGAATGGAGATTCTTACAGAAGAAAATCTGATTTCTGTGTGGATTTGCAATTCGGTTCGGGTCCAGGTCCACACTTCTGGGTCTGTATGGTTCTGTATGGAGATTCTTACAGAAGAAAATGTGGTTTCTGTATGGATTTGCAATTCGGTTTGGGTAGCACACACTGGATTTTACAAACCCCCGGGTCTGTATGGTTTTGTATGGACTTTCGTGCTGAAGTTGATAGGGTTGTAATGTTTCATGAAACTTTTGAAACGTTTCAAAGGTTCGAAAGTTTCAAATATTAGGATAGTAACATTGAAAATAATAAAAAATTTAAATAAATAAGCAGTTCAAATATATAATTAATGAGATAAATAACAAATTTGCTTTCATATATAAATTAATAATAAAATACAATTATAACAATAATAAAATTGTATTTTCTTAATTTTGAATTTAAGGATGGCGTTCCATTGATCCGGAATGCCTTGCATTTTTGTACAAAACCATGAGAATGAGAGAGAAAGTAATATTAGTGTACCTCTCAACAAATTTTGTTTGGATTTCCATACAGATCCATACAGCTGGAGATACATAGCGTGTTTTATGAAAAATCTTATTTGGGAAGCCATATACAGAAACCAGAGCAAATTTTGTCCGGATTTCCATACCGATTACATACTTGGAATCTCCATACAGATCCATACAGCTGAAGGCACTTAGCGCGCGTTTTGAAAGATGATGTCTGAATATCCATACAGAAACCACAGAACAAATTTTTTATGGATTTCCAGACCGACTACATACTTGGAATCTCCATACAGATCCATACACCTGAAGGAATTTAGCACGTTTTCTGGAAAATCTTGTTTGAGAATCCATACAGAAACCAGAGCAAATTATGTATGGATTTCCATACACATTACATTCTTTAGAATCTCCATCCAGATCCATGCAGCTGGAGGAACTTACCACGTTTTCTGAAAAATCTTATTTGGAAATCAATACAGAAATCAGAAAAAATTATGTATGGATTTCAGGAGCGTAGCGAGGGGGGGGTGTCAGGGGTGTGACACCCCCCCTAGCGACGTGCCGAGTCGGCATTTTCGGGATTTTCGGGTAATTCGATTATAATGTGTATTATTTAATTATATATCGATTATATACTTCGATCATAAAAGTATATAAATTAAAATCACTGTGAAGTGCTGCAAGTCTTAATGTAGGTAACTGTACTCTATCGATTTGTGTTATTTAAAATTTCGCGCGCTGACGAAAGAAGTTTAGTGCCCGGAAAGTTACCGACTTTCAACTCTGAAGTGAGTTGGCAACAAAGGAG
>UCOK01011830.1:0-12388 GCA_900474325.1 Synergus umbraculus
ATGTATGGGAGATTAAAAAATCACGTTTAAAAAAAAAATAAAAGAGTTGGAATTTCCGAAATAGTCTAGATCAAGAGCACTAAATGAGCACTTAATTCCTGTGCAAAGAAAATTTGTTTTTAAGTAATACTTTAAAAGTAGAAAATTTATGGAAAATGGAAAAATCCCATTAAAAATATAATAAGAGTTAGCATTTCCGAAATAGTCTAGATCAAGAGCACTAAATATGAGCACTTAATTCCTGTGCAAAGAAAAATTTTATATGAACAATAATTTGGAAGTTACTAATACCGGAGTTCTAGCTTAAACTGAAGTTGGCATTACTATGCATTTTTTCGAAAAATTACGGAGCACAAAATTTAAAATTTTCAGCATAAATTAGTACAAAATAACGACAAAATTATATGATGTAGCCCCCGTTTCGATTAGATGATGTAATTCCAGGTTTAGGGACATAAAATTCCTTTGGATTAAATCGGAATTAAATTTTTTAGTCTGGATACAAATTCCGTCTTGTACAATAACCTTATAATTGTCAGTCCAGCATGCATTTGTTTGCATACATTACATTAATGACATTTGATACTCGCTTGGTCCTCTTTTAATGTCGAGAAGTGGTACTAAAATGATATTTTTTGGCATCAAATAAAAGTTGGACTGTTTTCGAAGCGTAATATTTTAATACCGAAATTTGGTCCTGAAATGATGTTTTTTTTTTACAGTGAACTCTCAAAATTCTAGGTAATAAAAGATTGTAATATAAATAATCACTTTTAGTATTTCTATAAACTAAAAAAATATCACTTCCTATAAAGGAAGAAATCTGCATGAAAATAAATTGAAAGCTGGTGCGATAAGTCCAAGATAAGATTCGAAGAAGCTAATGATGAGAGATTCTAATTTTCTTATCTTGACAAGACTCGTAAATCCATATCATTAGAATATTTTTCTATTGTGGGTGTCACCAAGATAAGATAATATTACTCTTCTTCAACTCAGTGTCTTGACAAAAATGTTTATTGTTTTAAGATATGTATGTAGGTAATAATGAAAATATTTTCGTATAGAATAAATACCATTGTGGATCGTAAAAATTAGTTAGTAATAGTAATTTTAATAATAGATATACAGTATATGTAATTTTGAAAATAAAACAAATTTTATGAGAAAAGTTTTCTGTTTTCTCAAACAGAAGAGAAGCAGCTCTGGTTCGTATTTGGTTTGGTGAGCGTTGAGTGTTTTCCTCTGATAAGGGATGCTCCGCCCTTCAACCCTCTAACTCTCTCGATTCTAGAACAGGTTCCACCTCCTTTCTGTAAATTGCGAGGTCACGTTGTTTGTCTCACAGCCTTTCTGGAAAAATTAATTCTCTAGATTACGGAGACAAATCGACGAGAGTTGACGATAATTTTTAAGTCCCGAAACTGGAAAGGATTAATTTGACCTTTTGCTTGAAGGAGGAATAATTAAAATCTTATATACTTCAATTCTTTATTTTAATAACTCAAAAACAATCCTGTCATAAAAACTGTTTCTCTTAACTGTAAGTTTCAATATATCCGAGATAAATGTACTTTATAATTTTAAGGGCGTTGGATCCAAGTGTTAAACTCAAAATTCAATTCTCCATTTTATTAAAAGAAAATTATAGATAAATATTTTTTCGCTCTGTAGCGCTAATCTTTTTTCAAATATAAGACTGCGTACAGAGCGAAAAAATATTTAGTTTCGATACTTTTTGCATAAAACGAAGAATTCATTATCTTCAAAATTGAATATTTTCATTTTAATTAGAAAATATTTGAATTAGATATTTTAGCGCTCTGTACGCATAATTCTAGTTAAAAACTAATTAATTATACAGAAGGAAACAATTGCAAATTTAATATTTTTTGAGTAAAATGAAGAAATTGAATTTTTAGATTAGAACTTGGCTCCAACACCCTTAAATTGTTTTGAGTTCGTCACTGAATTTGCATTCAGTATTAATTTAAAAATCATATTAATAATAATTTCAGATACATAAAACTTTTGAGCAACGTCCTCGACTGGCAAAAATCCCAAGATCGAAATGGCCTAAAATTCCTTTCTCCATTTTACTCAACGAAAATTATAGATAATATTTGTTTTCGCTCTGTATCGCTAAACTTTTTTCAAATATAAGACTGCGTACAGAGCGAAAAAATATTTAATTTCAATACTTTTTGCATAAAATGAAGAATTCATTATCTTCAAAATTGAATATTTTCATTTTACTTTAAAAAATATTTGAATTAGATATTTTCTCGCTCTATGTGCATAATTCTAGTTACTAATTAATTAGTTCTACAGCGGGAAATAATTGTCATTTTAATATTTCTTGAGTAAAATGAAGAAATCGAATTTTTAGATTATAAGTTGGCTCCAACACCCTTAAAGGATATGATTTTTATGTTTTCATATTTCTCAAAACCTCTTCAGATGTTTTTCAAAAGATATCATTAAAAATCCCTGGATATACTTAAAAAATATCTTTAAATTAATTGAAAATCTTGAAACAATTTTGAATTTTTTAGAATAATTATTTTTACTTTATTTGTTTTTTAATAATTGGACTTATAGATTTTTTTTTCATGGACCTGCTTGCTCCCACGCAGATTGTTTGGTAATGGCAGAGCAATGAACGTCAGTGATTCAATGATTTAATCGGGTTCGCAGGATGACACCCTCGTATAGGCTCATCACTCCAGAAAATCCTTGGCACCCCTCTGAGTGTCACAATAATGTAACACGTGACTGGTGGTCACTTGACTGCATCTGGGGTCGTCTCATGATTTGATTCACCCCTAATATGATACATATGGTTTTATTTTAGATTTAAACTGGGGTTGCACTGTTTTTTACATACTTCCTGCCACATTGATACCTTTAGGCCTTAATAGGAATTTGATTGTTTGGGAAAAAGTCTAATCATTCATTTTTATATTTTTATTACCACCAATTTTTTCATTGTTAGAAATTTATAGTTTCTAAAATTAAATCTTACGTTTTGAAAACAATTATTTTTTTTTTAAGTTTACTCAAGGACACAATTTTATTATTATGAAAATAGCTAAACCATTTTTCTATTGTTAAAATTTTGCAAGATTTCAGATATTTCTCATTAATAATAATACATTTTAAATGCCTCGTTGGTGAAAATATTTAGCATTTAAATTGCCCCTGATTGAATCAGAATCTTGTAATTGAGAAAGTACTTTAATCCACACCTTGAACTGGGATTAACTTTCGTTATGGAAATAATGATCACAAGTCCCCAGAGGTTCTGTTACTTCATTTAATTAAATATTGACTTATTCTCCCTTTCCTTCTGCTATTTATGATCTTTTGGTAATTATTGTTTTCAAAACGATTAGTCAAATATTTTTCTATGAATAAATTTGCCTGTTAATAATTTTAGAAGAAAATTTCTTTTAAAGGAGATTATTGACGAATATAGTTGATAAAGAAGGGATGCTGTATGAGAATATATGTGTATGGATGCAACATGGGTTGGACCAGTAGAGAAGAGCTCCACCCACGATTTCAGTGCTCCGCCCTCGCAAATTTCATTTCTAAGGGGTTTCTCCTACAATTTCTGTCAGTCAAATCAGTGCAGTTGACTTTTACGGTTGCATTTCTTCCTTCCAAATGTGCGCTTATATATTAATTATATGTTTTTGATTTTATCATTTAGTTTGAGAAGTTCAAATTTTAAGGATTTAGACAATTTCCACACTGTTCTGCGCCGCGTGATCTCCAGAATTGGATTTTGAAAAAAATGGTGAGAAAAGTGCTAATTTTTAAATTTAATTGGTAATTTTGCTTTCAAGAAAAAAAATTAATATCAGATTGTGTTTTGTGATTTTCATAGAAACTTTTCAATCATATATTGAACTGTCAAACCCCAATTCTTGGGATGATTGTAAAATCCTAAAAAATAAAATTCCCGACATTATAAAATCCGAATAAAATCACCGATGCTAGAAAATTTCTGACTTTGGAAAATTACTAAAAGAAAATTCAATTATTAAAATTATTTTTCATTTTTTACGGCACTTTTTCCAAGGTTTATTTTCTATATTTATATCGGCAATTTTTATTTTTCGGGATTTGTCAGTTGTCCCTAATTTTTCTGAAATATAGTTTTTGGTATAAAAGGGTGATCAATAATATATTTTCCATAAATATAAATCACACAGAAAAATATATTATTTCTGAGCAATGATCATGTTTTCTAAGAGGTCTAGCAGAAATATGTTTTGAATGCCAAGGACGTTTTGATATCTACTTCCCGTTAAGTATATCTAGGCTAATAATGTCATCTTTTCAATTAGAGATTTCCTATTCAGAATGATTCTCTTATGATTCTTGTTCTAAAAATAGAACTATCATTGTATTCGTCTAGCAGAACAAAAACCGCTTGTTATATTTTTTCCCCTCGTCATGATTGTAAATAACTATTTATAATATGTAATTAGGATCTGTAATTTTCTAGCCAATGTTAACATACAATGGAACTAGTAACGGGGGTGTAGAGGCAGAAAATGGTTCACCAGCTGAATCTCTTATTTCTGGTGACGGAGAATTGGTAGAAGATCCTGGAGATTCTCCAGGAACGCCAAGAGATACAGAAGAAGAGGCTTTATCTGACGAATTTTATTCTCATGATACGGATGAGGATGATGATCAAAATAAAAGGAGGCGAGATCGTGCAAATTCAGTAAGATATAAAAATTATTATCTTTACTGCAATTATATGTGTATTTACTATAGCAGAAATTTTCAAGTATGTATATTATATATATATATATTATGTACATATATATATATATATATTTAATGTATTGTAATAAATTTTTAGCTGGATACAATTTCAACTTCAGGCAGCATTCATTTGGGTTCACCAACAGCAAGGCCAGGAAATTTGGGTGTAAGAAAACTTTTCACAAATAGTCGAGAAAGATGGAGACAACAAAATGTTAGTGGTGCTTTTGCCGAACTGAGAAAATTGGTTCCAACTCATCCACCTGATAAGAAATTATCGAAAAATGAAATTTTGAGAATGGCAATAAGGTGAGAGGAGATGTATTTATTCAATCGAATTAATTTAAGGGCGTTGCACCCAGAAAACAGTTTCTTTAAATTAAAATTATTTTAAAAGAAAAAAAGTTGTGTTTAATATAAAGAAATTTTAAATTTGAGTTATTAAAATAAAAGTTTTGATTTAAAAGAAGTTTTTCTGCATTAATTTTTTTTCAAATATAAGACTGCGTACAGAACGAAAAAATATTTAATTTCAATACTTTTTGCATAAAATGAAGAATTCATTATCTTCAAAATTGAATATTTTCATTTTAATTAGAAAATATTTGAATTAGATATTTTCTCGCTCTGTACGCATAATTCCAGTTAAAAATTAATTAATTATACGAAAGGAAACAATTGGAAATTTAATATTTTTTGAGTAAAATGAAGAAATTGAATTTTTAGATTAGAACTTGGCTCCAACACCCTTAAATTGTTTTGAGATCGTCACTGGATTTGCATTCAGTATTAATTTAAAAATCATATTAATAATAATTTCAGATACATAAAACTTCTGAGCAACGTCCTCGACTGGCAAAAATCCCAAGATCGAAATGGCCTAGTTCATCATCATTCGCATCAGAAACAAAGACACGATATGAGGATAAAATGTGAGCCTCAATTTATAGCTCAAAATAACTTAAATGCTTGTCAAAAAGCAAGCAGTGGATCAAAAAATGATAAGATCCAAACTGAAAGTGGAAATTCGTATCCGGGAAGTTATAACTCGACAAGACATGGTTCCCAAATATGTGACAAGAATGGCAATAATTTATTAATGATAGCACCTGTTATACAAGGTCTATCAAGCAGATCTGGTCAATCCTTACAAACAGGACATTCCCAAAATCACTATAATAATTTTTCAGATAGTTGGAATCGAGGAAATAGACAAACAAATTTTTTAAAATCGAATCGAATTAATTTAAATTCACATTCAAATACCGTAAAAAACTCGATGACCCTCATTAGTAATTTAACAAATGGAACTGGTGGATTAAAAAGGCTAAAAATGGAAGGAGATGATGAAGAATTGTCTGGATCTGTTTTGTCAAGTACGGATTCCAGAGGAAATAATTTGTCTTCTGGAACTTCGTCAAATTCACAAGGTCCTTCTTCATCTTCTGTATCTCAATCAAGTAGTGTTTCCTCTCTTAGAAAAAGGGTGAGAATTTCATTTGGAAAGGAAAGTGTTAACGATGTGAAAAATTCTAGTGACAGACAATGAATTCATTTGTTGATCGTAGAATTTAATGGTTGTAATAGGTGTCTGTAAGAAGTGAGAAATAATTAATAAATTAAGTAGGTATATGTATTAGGGTAGAAATAACTTGTGATTAAATTGCATTTTAAGATGAGTTTGATTGAACATTATTATAAAATTTAAAAAATATTTTAGAACAGAGATTTATTTTTACTTCTGTGATTCAGTATTTGTTTTGTACAATAAATATCTCAGTTATTACAAATATAATATTCTTTCTGGAATATACAGAACACACAAGCACACCTATACATTTATAATAACCGTAGCGAACAAATCCCAATCAGTGTTATTTTTTATCATGAAAATGTGATATGCAATTATTTTCACAAGTCCCCCTTTATTTTTAATCAAATAATTTTTAAATGAAGAAACTTATTATTATTGAAACTAAATTACAATTATTTAAGTGAGGTAAACTTTATATCTTGTACTGTTTCTTCTATTACGTTGACTGAAAGGTTTTTCGATTTGAACAGGATTGTTCATCTCCTTTGGAGGTACAGGAGTGCTTGGTCTTCTTTCTTCTAATGGGCAAAAAGATCTTTGAGAAATTTTTTCAATTTGAGGGACTTTTGGAGCTTCAAAATTTCCACTTTTTGGACTAAATGTGTTTTTACTGACATTATTTTCGATGCTTCTCCTTTTTGGGCTGTATGTACTTATACTGGTATTTTTGCTTTCAACACTTCCCCTTTTAGAACTGAAAGTACTTATACTAACGTAGCTTGCATCACTTGTTCGAGATCCTCTTTTACTCATTGTCATATCACTGAAATCTATTTCAGCGTAACTTACTCTCGACCTCGAACTTGCGTCAGAATTCCTTTTTATATCTTTGAGCTAAAAAAGTAAATAAATATAATATATATGTATAATGGTGTTGGAACCAAGTTCTAATATAAAAATTCGAATTCCTCATTTTACTCAACAAATATTAAATTTGAAATCTTTTCCCTCTATAGAATTAATCAATTTTTAAGTAGAATTATGCGTACAGAGCGAGAAAATATTTAATTCAAATATTTTTTAAGTAAAATGATTGTACTGAAGTTTCAGACGTCTCTTCGGACGATTTTTTGTTTTCAATTTGCCGAATTTGAAAACAATCTTCAGATTATTTTCACTGTATGACATTTATTGCGATTTTTAGAAATTTTGAGAGATTTTTTTTTATCATTTACTGCGATTTTATTGAATCTAAAGAAATTTAAAACGATTTGGCGAGATTTCACTGGAATTTAAAAGTATTTAACTAGATTCCATGGGAATTTGAGTAATTTCAAAGAATTTCATGATATTTTGTGGAATTTTATTGTAAGAATGTAATGTGATGAACATTTAAAAGATTTCAAGGGATTTTACGACATTTCATTAGATTTTCAGATATTTTAAGCGACTTAATGAGATTTCATGGGATTTTGACTAATTTTAAAAAATTTTACGAAATTCAAAGGAATTTTATGAAACTTGTTGAGTTTCCTGAAATTAGACAAAGAATTACAAGTTCTTATAATTCAAAAATTAAAAATTCTAATTTATTTTGCATGCTTCTGATTTTAAAATCCTTTGATTTGAAATTGTGTAGAATCCTTTGTTTTGTTAAAAAAACGTTTCTTGTTTCAGGTTTTCGGTCTTAACCGGTGTTTTAATTTTAATTTATAAAATTTTGTTGTTGTTTGTATTCTAAAATGGCATCAGTAAATAAAAAAACGGTTTCTGTATCTTGGTTTCTATTTTTTGGACATTTTAAACAAGAAAATGAAATCCAAAAAATTCGTCAGAAAAGACGTCTGAAATTTCAGTCCAATAGTAAAATGAAAATGTTCCATTTTGAAGTTAGATTTTGAATTCCTCATTTTAAGCAAAAAATATCGAAATTAAATAATTTTTCTGAGTAAAATGGAGAATTGAATTTTGAGCTTAACACTTGGGGTCCAACGCCCTTAAAATCCCGGGCAAAGCCGCGAATAAACTTCTTTTACTTTTAATATAAATTTTCATGCTTACAAAATATTCGTCCCGCGATTGCCTTCGGCTTGAATCTTCATAATCATCAGAATAAGTTCTTCTATCTCTAGCACGAATCTTTTGATCGATACTGAGATCTTCACTAAATCTAAGTTTGTCATGAAATTTCCTGAGCCTTTCGTCCCAATCATTATCAAAAGTAGAGTCGGTACTTTTTTTAGACTTCACTTCCGGTTTGTCTTCAGATTGATTAAAACTGGAAGATCTGTCGTTAAATTCCAATTCCTGGCTGTTCCTTCTTCCAGTTCTTGTGGGGTATTTTTCCTCTTCACTACTGCTTTTACTAATCCAGGCATTTTCTCTCAAACGATGGTTATTTAATCTCTTTGGAAATTCGGTCTCAGTTTTTATATCGTAGAGTTCTCGTATTCTCTGACTTAGTCTAGCAGAATCGACATCCCATGAAGCTGAAATTTTGAAAATTCAAGTATCACTAGTTTAAATCTGAATAAAAAGAAATTTGAATAATTTTATAAACCTTGAACCGCTTTATTTTCACTCGTGGGAAATGATTTCATATTCTCTTTGCTCCTATCTGACCAATTTATTTCACTCTTCTTTGTATCACTCGTGTAAGTTCTTCTTTCTGTATTTCTTCTAACTATAGGACTTGGTGATGGATATCTCGTAAAAGTCATCCACCTATTCGACATCGGTTTTGAGGTACTTCCTTCACTATATTTTCTAGCCAATGGTGATGGAATATATCTTGATGTTGAAGTTTCAGATTGAAGCCACCTAAGAAATATTAAAATTTAATCAATAATGTCTGATTTATTAAAAAGTTACGAATAAAAGATATACTTTTTTCACCTTGGTTGGTCATAGCTCTCCCTTCTATAATATCCAGATTCAGTATTATTTCTCTCTCGATAAAAGTTATCTCTCTTTGAAAAAAAAGTGCTTTCATTACTCAGACTACGACCGGCAGGTAGTTTAACATATTTTCCATCCTCAATTCTTTCATTACTTTTACGTCGAATATTTTCTGGACAAACTTTTCTATTAACAATGGGAAGCCATCTAGTGGAGTCAATTTGGGCCCTTTCATTTTCAAAATATCTTCCATCACTTCTTGTAGGAATCCCTTGGTGACTTCGAGTCGAGGTTCGTAATCGATTAACATTTTTTGAGAGCGGTATCCATTTCAAAGAATCTAGTCGATTTGGATCACCTGCTTCTGTTAGTCTTCTATCCTCCACTCGACGTTCTGTATATTTTTTTAAACAATCAACATCTGCACTTCTACTTCTCTGACTTCGAGGAGATCGAGAAGGTCTTCGCTGACTTGGGCCCAAAGGGCTTATTAGTTCCTAAATAAATCCAATAAAAAATAATAAAATTTTAAAATTTTATGAAAAAAACTTTTAAAATATCTGGTTCCATCCTTTAAGGGCGATTCCTCATTTTACTCAACAAAAATTATAGGTAAATATTTTCTCGCTCTGTAGCACTAATATTTTTTCAGATTTGAAACTGCCTACAGAGCGAAAAAATTTTTAATTTTGATACTTTTTCCATAAAACGAGGAATTCAAAGTCTAACTTCAAAATTGAATATTTTCATTTTACTTAAAAAATATTTTAACTAGATATTTTATCGCTCTGTATGCATAATTCTAGTTAAAAATTTATTAATTCTAAAATGAGGAAATCGAATTTTTAGATTAGAACTTGGCTCCAACACCCTTAAGGATGGAGATATTAAACATAATGGTCATGAAGATTGTATGTATAAATTATATAAACTTGATTTTTTATTTAATTATTACTATCTATATTCTATATTTATATGTATAAAAAAATACAGAACTTTTTATTGATTGTTCAATAATACACTTAGACTATCTGGAAACTATTTTTAATTAAATCTACACGGAGAAAAATGGATAATAAAAAATAATATCTAGCTATTTAACTATGGGACGACTATCTAGATATTTAGTTATAATATCTTGATATTAAAACTTAGTATCCAGATATTAAAATATATAATCCAAATATTCTAACATCCAATATTTGAATATCTGGATTTTATAAGTTTTAATATCCATTTTTCTCCGTGTAGTATAAATACTAAAAAGAAAAAAATCTACGCAAGGAAGATAAAAAGGGGGTGGCGAATACAATGATTATAAGAGTAAATACAATTAAAAATTATCATTTTTATTTTATTTGTTTTTATACCTAAGTAAGATGCAGTTTTGCGTAATCCGAAATGTGTAAAATTCCATGTTCGGGTGAAACTATATGTAAACTAGCCCCACAGGCTCTTGAATTAATTCTCTGAGTGTGAAGTTCTGCAATTTGAGTGCTACAGGCAGCTGCAGGATCTCCACTCGTTGTCAAATAACCTTGCCAAAAACAATTACCTAAAACATAATTCATAATTTATTTTACTAAACGTCACTAAATATTTAAATATATATTTATGATCAGATTTATTTATGATTCAGACCTGGTAGTGAATTACCATCTGCTGCATAAGTTACGACCAAAAGTTTGCTGGCATCAGTTGGTCGAATTAGTCTGCTGTGCGGTTCCCTCAAAGCAAAATGAATTTTTATATCTGAAAAGAATTTTTTTAATGAAATTCTTCACTCCTTTAAATTAAATTAAATTAAGTCATATTTTATAGCATTTATGCTACATACCTCCGAGGTAGTCGCCGTTTCCAACATCACCACACTTCTGAGATCTAAAGTACGAAAACATGATGTCCGAGACATACTTCAATTTTTTATTCATCTTCCGAATGGCAATTTCGAAAGTTTTTAGAAAATATATTTCTTGGTCTTGCATAATTCTCCAAACTCCTGTAAAGGTATTAAATTGCAAAAATGCAGAGCCATTTATAATGAAATACTATAATATAAATTCGCCATGCAAATATGCCATGCAAAAATTCTTCCATATTCATTTATAGTTTTAATATTAAATTAAAATAACATTTAGATAATTATGTAAATGATGAAAATTACTTTCAGACTGAATAACAATGAAAAAACATTGATAAACATCAATTTAAGCATTTGGCGAAATGTACTTTTGTCAAATTTACCAAGACCAAATCCTACAACATGGATGAAAGCAGTTGTATTTTGCTTTTCAGCTCTGGTATTCGCCTCGAGTAAAATTATTTCAACAGACAATAAAGTTCTTTTCATGTAATTTTCAATATCAAAAATAAGCTGATTTGTTAGAAGAATATATCTTTTATTCTCTTTTGATTTCAATTTTCTCATTGCTTCTTCATAAAGTGGATGGTATTCCTCTCCATAGAATTTCGCCCATACTACTCGCAATCCACGACTTTCTTCTGTGGTTCCGTCAATTGCCGGACCATATCTAAAAAAAATAAATTATTAAAAATAATTAATAAAAATATACATGTAATTAATTTAATTAGCCTTGAGTCCTATCTTAAAAAAGTGTTGTCACGATATATCTCGAAAATCTCGCATACATTGTTGTTGCAAACCTGATTGGTTTTTGAATGACTTGAAGTTGAAAGAAGAAAAACAAACTAATGGTGCAAAAAAATGTCAGGAAAACCTTCGAAATACGTTAAAATTTCTTAAAACTTCCAAAAACCTCTTGAAGTCCCTTAAAAATCCACAAAAACGATTAAAATCATTTTTTTTGTGGAATTTTAGGGAATTTTGAAAATTTTTGAAAGATTTTTTATATTTTAAGGAATTTTAAAGTTTTTCGTTACATTATAAAGGACTTAAGAAACTTGGAAAACATTTTAAGGAATTATAAATATTTTCGTGGAATTTCAAAGGATTTTAAAAGTCTTGTAAGAATTTTCAGTAATTTTAAAAGATTTTAAGAGGTTTCTATGCATTTAAATCCCTTAAAATCCACAAAAAGGATTAAAATTATTTTTTTGTGGAATTTTACGAAATTTTGAAAAGTTTTGACAAATTTTTACATATTTTAAGGAATTTAAAAGTTTTCCGTTACATTATAAAGGATTTTAAGT
>UCOK01011842.1:0-67934 GCA_900474325.1 Synergus umbraculus
ACACACACACACACACACACACATACACACATCCGGACATTTTTTCAGATGATCATATTAAATATATTGCCCTTGAAATATGTTCAAAAAAACCTTTTTTAGGAAACTGGATTTTGTCACCACTACAAAGCTTCTTCTATGAGGAAGCAAAATTACTAATATCGATAGCAAGTAAGGAAAAAATCCCAAAATTGAGACATTTTAATACAGAAAATAATAAATTTTCCTATTTAAATAGGAAAAATTACTATTTAAGGGCATGTGTTACTTACCATATGAGCAAGTTTTTAAACCCGGTTTTTTTCCTACAATTTTTTTGAAAATGTAAAAATTGTAGAAAAAAAAACTGGGTTTAAAATCTTGCTCATATAGTAAGTAACACATGCCCTTAAATAGTAAAAATTACTATTGAAATAGTAAAATTTATTAATTTCTGTATTAAAATGTTTCAATTTTGGGATTTTGCCCCTACTTGCTATCGATATTAGTAATTTTTCTAACATAGAGTTTCTCAGTGTAAAAGTTACAATTTGAAATAGTAAAACTGACTAAATTCCAGGAAAAATGCGTTCAGAGCGCATCTTAACTATTTTAAATGGTACATTCAGCCGTTTACTTTTTTCCGTGAAAAATTGACTGAAAAACACTTTTTTGGAATTTCTCAGTCACTACTTGTGAAAAATCGTATATTTATACTCTCTAAACTTGAATCAGTGAAATTTAACTAATTATCAGTCAAATTCCACTGATTTTCAGTGACTTTTCTCACGATTTTACACAGAAAAAACAAGGACTGAAAGTGTTTACAGCTTAAATCAGTTTTTAGGCTGAATTTCAGTCTTAAGTCAGTTTTTAATCTTGTTTTTAGATTTCTTAGTCTTAAAACAAGACTAAAAACTGACTTAGACTGAAATTCAGCCTAAAAACTGATTTAAGCTGTAAACACTTTCAGTCCTTGTTTTTCTCTGTAATTAGTGAATAATCTACTGGAAATCAGTGAAGAGTCACTGAAATTTTTAGTAGTTTAGTGACTATTACTGAAAATTTCAGTGACTTTTGACTGATTCTCAGTGAATTTTCACTGAATAAAATCGTGAGAAAAAAATCACGGAAAATGAGTGGAATTTGACTGATTCAATTTTAGAGAGTATATTTATCGTTTGTTTGACATCTAAATCTTAGTTTACAATGTGTTTACTTTTTCATAGGAAACAATTTTGTTTGCAATACAGAAAAAAAACAAGGTCAACTTACTGTTTACATGTTTAAGTCAGTTTTTAGTCTTATTTTAAGATTAAGAAGTCTTGCTTTAGGTCTTGTTTTTTTAGTCTTGTTTTAATACTTCTTAATCTTAGAATAAGATTAAAAGCTGACTTAAACATAAATTCAGCCAAGAAACTAACTTAAACTGTAAATTGACACAAAAAATTAAACAACTGACTGTTTTTTCTATCAAGGTCAAATAGTATTTGATAAGTTTCTTGTGACCTGCTTTTCAAAGCAGTTAACAATTTACAGAAAGATAAAAAAATATACAGTAATTAAAAATCATCGAAATATAAAGTTACGAAAGTTGAAAATTTGACTGAAAATTAAAAATGTCTGAAATAGAAAATTCCAGGAAGAAAATAATAATATCGAAATTGAGAATTCCAGAAATTGAAATTTCGCAACATTAAACATTAAATTTAGTCAATTTTGAGTTCCGGGAATTTTATAATTTCGGGAACTGGAGATTTTCGATATTTTTTAATAAAATGTCAGGAATTTTAAGTTTCTTTTTCTTTTCAATGAAATAACGTTAACTTTTGGTTTCTTCTTTAATTATAGATTATAGAATCGTATTCGATTCATTAATTTATTTTCTCCAATTAAATTAAATTCAATTAATGAAAAGCATTTTTATTTCTTAGGGTGTTAAACAAATGTTTCCAATTTATAAGTTTCTCAAATAAAACAATTATCTATGTACATTGTAGTATGAGAAATCGAGAATTCGCATTGAATATTCAATCAGATGCAAATTTGTCGCCAGGAAGGAAATCACGTGTAATTCAAAGTGTAACTTGATCATTCTTTCTGCAAAATTTCTTTCTATACATGTTCCTTTTTTTTCTTACTTTTTATATATTGAAAATTGATCTAAGTGCGAAGATTTCCTTAAAGTTCCTGGAATAATATCAGAAATTTTTCTTGGCTTCCAACGTCAACCAGAAATGAAAGGCTTCATTGATTGAATCGACGATAAAAATTCTTATTAAACAAATTTAATATATTTCGTACTATAAATCTATTTTCTAAGATTTTTATTATTATTATTTTTTTATTTTTTAATATTTTTTACGATTTAAACTTGGAATCTCAATCAGAGAAAATATAATGATTAAAAGGGGAGAAATTGAAATTGAGGATTCTGTTAATTGTTAGATAAGAGAATTTTTTTGAAAATTTCACACAAGTTCAAGAAAGTAATCATTGTAAGTTACATATATTGTTATGCAATGATAACGCGATAAATACGATGGTTCAACGTAATGCAAACATTTATCTCTGCCCGGCAAAGAAGAAAGGCTTCCTATAGCTGAACGCTTTGCGCAAAGGTCGTCCTCCCTTCCCTCCACCAGAATTCCCCTCCAGCGCTTCGATCAGCTGACTGGCACTCCCCTACCTTGTTCCAGCTGTGTTGTATAAATATACATCGTTACGTCAGGTTAGGTCAGGTTAGGCTTGGCTAGACTAGACGCGGCACCGTTATTATAATGCATTGAGTATACTATGTACGACCTACTCATTCAAGTCAAATTGAACTTGAATTTTATATTATTTTTTTTACCCACCACTTTATAGCACTCTTTTATCCCATTGGGTTGAAGTTTCAGACTTTTAGTCTGACGATTTTTTATTTTTACATTCATTGAATAGAAGTATTTTAAAAAATGTTTCCAAAACTGAAAATCCAAAATTTTTTCATTTATTTATTGACAGAAATTTACAACCAGCGTTGTAAGAGATTTAAAGAAATTTCTTAGAATTTAAAGGGATTTTAAAGGGATTTAAATGATTGCAAAAGATTTTAAGTGGTTTTAAGGAATTTTTCAGGATTTCAAGGATTTTTTTTAAAATAATAATTTCCAGAAATATTTAGGAATCTGAGAATTCATGTAATTAAAGTAATTTTAATTTAATTAAGTAATTTTAAGGGTGTTGGAGCCAAGTTCTAATCTAAAAATTCGATTTCTTCATTTTACTCAACAAATATTAAATTTTGAATGTTTTCCCTATGAAGAATTAAACAATTGTTAACTAGATTTAAGCGTACAGAGCGAGAAAATATTTAATTCAAATATTTTTTAAATAAAATGGAAGTATTGAATTTTAAAGTTAGATTTTGAATTCTTCATTTTCTGCAAAAAGAATCGGAATTAAATATTTTTTCTTTGTGTATGCAGTCTTAAATTTGACAAAAGATTAATGCTACAGAGCGAAAAAATATTTATCTATAATTTTCATTGAGTAAAATGGAGAATGGAATTTTGAGCCTAACACTTGAGTCCAACACCCTTAAGGGATTTAATAATGTTTTATTGGACATTAAGTAATTTTAAGAGTTTTTAAGGGACTTTAAGATATTTTAAAAGATTTTAGGGAACTCCGTGAAATTTGGAAATATTTCTATCGATTTTAAGACATTTACAGAAGATTTTAAAGAATTTTAGATAATTTAAAAAAAATTTTAAGGTATTTAATTTGATTTCGTCTAAATTAGAATCAATTTCTTGAGAATTAAAATCACTTGATATGTCTCAAAATCTCTCAAAACCAAATTAATTTCCTTTATCATTTATAAAATCTCTTAAAATCTCGAGATAAATTTCTGCTAGTAAATAAATACAAATTTTAGGTTTTGGAAACTTTGGAAAATTTTTATTGTTGATATTTTTATTCTAATACATCTAAAAAAAATCGTCAGATTAGACGTCTGAACCTAAAACTTCAAACAAATTTTTATCCCTAAAATAGTTCCTCTATTTTTATTTTTCAAGGCTTATTTATTATCCTTTTTACATTTTTAGGGTGGCTATTTAACGCAAACGAAAACTGTACTTTATATAATATCTTTAATTCAAGCTTAAATTAACATAATTTCCGAATTATTACATTTGAAATAAAACAAATATAATAAAAATAAAATAAAAAATTTAAAAATACTTTAATCTTTGAACACCGTATTACCAGAAGTTTTGGAACTATCTTTTTACACTTTAAATTGAATCACAAGCCACTTTCCAGTTTGAAACCTCAATTTAAAAAACTTCAACAACTTCATCATTCATTCGAGGTTTCAGTAATTCAGTCTCAATTACAAAGTTACTCTGAATTCTGAATGATTTTTTATGTGAACTTTTTCAAGCTGGTAAACTTTAATTGGCTGAATCAGGGGCGAATCTAGGAAAGGGTTTTTTTGGGGGGATGCCACCAAAACTGTATGAAAACAACTTTAACAAAGCATCGGTTATTTTAATTTAATTTAACAATTTATCGTTTTATTAAAAACATAAAACAGTAAAAACGTTTGTATTTTTTATCTCATGGATCATAATTATTATATTTAGAAATTGTTTTGAGATGGAGGATGGATGATATATTGTGTACGAATAATACATTAATAGAAAGGTTGGTACATGGTTTCAGAGACCGGCATGGAGAAGGAAAACTCCGCGTCGGGTGGCAGCGGGGGCGGCGGAGGCGGGGGTGGTAGCGAGGCAACGGCGACGACGACGCCGGGCGCCACCTCCACCTCCGAGAAACTCCAGGCGGACCAAGCCAACCCCTTACTCGATCCCACCGCCCTTTTTGGTGGTAAGTCTACTTATACTGGCTATTTCCTCATTTTCTTTCTGCTTTCATTCTCTTCTTATCCGTGTCTCTTCTATCTATAGTATACGAATAATTGATGAGGTCAGAAACATTTTTTATACAATTTTCACCAAATTTCTCTTTAAAAGAAAAAAAAAAAAGAAAAAGAAAAACTAGTGTAAATTTTGTCGTACTTAAAATAAATACCCGGGTGCTAAAAATAACGAGGCTTAACTTTTTGAATTTTAATTTTTGGAATTGTTTCTAAAATTAATCTTAAATATTTTAGCCTTTCTGAGAAATCCATTTTTGTAATACGATAATGTCTACATCAAAATAGTAATACGTCGAGTAGGAAATTAAAGTTTTAAGTAGAAAATACTTACTTGGTCAGACAACTTTGCATTTTATAAATTACATTGGCTGACCAAACAGGTATTTTCTACTTTAAATATTGTTCACAGGATTTGTTGGAAATTGTACCTCAAATATATACATAAATTACATAATGAACATGATATTATCTGGAACGTGATACATAATAATTATTGTAAAGAAAAATAGATTATTATAAATTACAGAGTTAGAATTATTAAAAAAAATATGTTTGCACATCTTCTTACGAGATTATATTACTAGCTTATCTTTAAAATGAAAAGTGTCCAACAACTTGTGCTTCAAACCTGTTTCTAGAGACGCAGGCGAAAAGGTGATTAATGATACGTAGATCTTTATCACATGTCAAAAATGACCATCTTGTCCTTAGTTTTTTTCTCTTCTTCTTTTATCAGGTCCTCTTTTAATCTTTCCTCCGGTTAGGATCGAAAGGCATGACTCGGCAATAATAACAATAATAATAATAATAATAATAATAATAATAATAATAATAATTTAAAGGGATCACTTCTTTGTTCTAAGCCTAAAAAAAATCATGGCCACATTTTCCTTTCTTTCTTTCTTTAAGACTTTACGATTTCCTCTAACCGATAAAAAAAAAGTTGATCTCATTTCTTATATTTTCTTTCAATAAATTATTCCAGAATAAGCCACTTTCTTCAATAAAAGAAAGCCGTTCACAAAATTCCCTTTGCAGTCGCTTAAAGCTCTAATTTTTAAGTTAGAAAAATTCTTATTTATATTCGTAAACCCTAGCTTTTCTCTCAGCAGAGGATGCTTTCATCCTCTCTTTCCTTTTTTTGTGGATTCCTCATTTTATTTGATTCTCTGCTCGCAGCCTCGGTTTCTGTTCTGCAGTGACATTACGTTTCGCATTTACTTTTGCATTTCTATGTTTCATCTATCTCCCATTTCCCTCTTTTCCCGTCCTTCCATTGCTCTCTGTCACTGAGATCAGCCGGGGCCGAGCCAGCTAGTGAACAAGTGAGCTTTGGAGACGCAAGAACGAACTGAACGAGCTATGGATGAACCGACGGACAGACGCAACGACGAGCATGGCTCTGCCGGTTCTGTATATTTATTGATTGCCACCTCACTCACTTCGCCTACCCTGGACTCGGTCTGCGACAACTCGCCCCCATCACTGTCCACCCCCCCTTACCCCAACCATACCCTCTGCACCCCCTTTACCTTCAACCCCTCACCGGCACTTCCGCTCTTTCACCACCCCTATTTCGTTGTCCTTCATCGTTTCCCTGTTTTTGAGTTTAGACCCTTGAACTTGCTCACAGGGGTGTAAAAAAAGGCGTGATGGGTATTGTTAATATTTTGGTTCTAAGATGGAGGTTGACCCTAAGATTTGGATGGCCCGAGTCCAAATTTTAGCTGTATTTATGGCCTGTATAGTTCCAAATAGAATGTATGTTATATATGTCAATATCTTTTCTATGTATCCTTTTTTGAAATCTTTTGGATCTACTTTAGGCGTCTTTCAAGGTGGCAACATTTCTGGGAAGTCAGAGAAATGTCAGGGAAAATATAAATTGACATTTATGCTGGGTTGCTTTTTTTTGTATTATGTATATTGCTTTCATAGTATATTTAATAGATTTTGGAGGCTTTTCGAGGATTTCGAAGGATTATAAAAAATTTAATTAATTTCCACTGAGATTTTTAATTAATTTGTACTTTTATTGGGGGATTTTAAGAAGTTTCAAGGAATTTAAAGGGATTAGAAGAGATTTTTATGATATTTCAAAGATTTTGTGAAATTTTAAATGATTTCGTGGAATTGTGATTAGATTTTAAAGAATTTATGAGATTTAAAGGGATTACAAGAGATTTTTATGATATTTCAAAGATTTTGTGAAATTTTAAATGATTTCACGAAATTGTAATAGATTTTAAAGAATTTGTGAGATTTTAGAAGAGATTTTATAGGATTTTGAAGATTTTTGTAGAATTTAAAGAAGTTTAACTGGTTTTGAGGAATTTAAAAAATATTAGTGAAATTTTAATGGGTGTCATGGTTTATTAACAAATTTGAAGAGATTTCGTGGAATTTAAAGTCGTTTTTAAGAATTTTAAAAGAAATTTCAAGGAATTTAAAGGGATTACAAGAGATTTTTATGATATTTTAAAGAATTTATGAGATCTTAAGGGATTTTATAGGATTTTGAAGATTTTTGTAGAATTTAAAGGATTTTAAAGGGATTACAAGAGATTTTTAAATATATTTCAAAGATTTTGAAATTTTAAATCATTTCGTGGAATTGTAATTAGATTTTAAAGAATTTATGAGATCTTAAGGAAATTTGATAGGATTTTGAAGATTTTTGTAGAATTTAAAGGATTTTAAATTCGTTTTGAGGAATTTTATAAATATTAGTGAAATTTTAATGTATGTCATGGATTATTAACAAATTTCAAGAAATTTCGTGGAATTTAAAGACGTTTTTAAGAATTTCAAGGTATTTAAAGGGATTACAAGAGATTTTTATGATATTTCAAAACTTTTGTGACATTTTAATCGATTTTGTGGAATTGTAATAGATTTTAAAGAATTTATGAGATCTTAAGGAAATTTGAAAGGACTTTGAAGATTTTTGTGGAATTTAAAGGATTTTAAAGGGATTACAAGAGATTTTAAAATATATTTCAAAGATTTTGAAATTTTAAATGATTTCGTGAAATTTTAATAGATTTTAAAGAGTTTACGAGATTTTATTAAGGAATTTTATAGTATTTTAATTGGTTTTGAGGAATTTAAAAAATACTAATAAAATTTTAATGGATGTCATGGATTATTAACAAATTTGAAGGTATATCGTGGAATTTAAAGACGTGTTTAAGAATATCAAGAGAAATTTCAAGGAATTTAAAAAGATTTAAAGTGATATGCGAAATTTTGGAAACTTTCAATATAGCAGAAGATTTATTAGCTTTTTTAATATTTTTCTCTCGGAAATTTGTCTGCAAGTCAGGAGAAAAGTAAGGAAAATAAACAAATTTTATCTTCAGTAGGACACACATAGGAAGTCTAAAACAGACTTTAAATTAAGCCCTCTTTAAGCCCTGATATAGGTGGTAGAAATGGATTTATGAGCCACCTTGGAGGACTAACAGAGGGCCTAACTTTAATAGAAGTTAAACCCTCTAGAGGCTCTCCTGAGACGTATTAAGTCCTTTAATTAGAGATCTAAAAAAGAGCTAAAATTTTGACCCCAGGTGAAAATTGTTCAGATGTTAAAGTCGTTTTGCCCAATCAAATAATGAAATTAATACTCGTTCGATCGATCCTCTATTCCCGGCCGGCTGTAGTCGTTCGAACAAGTTTTATTTCATCAAACTGACGATGTTTTCATTTATTTGTAGAGATCCTTATTTTATGCGAAGAGGCATAAGGAAGATGGCTTAAATTTGATTTGAAATATGTGAGAAGTTCAATATATTATCTGATTAGTAGGAAAATAATAATAAAAATCAATGTAACTTTTAAATATGATTTTGACAGAACCATTTTAATATTGCGGTGGTTGTTAAAACCGTAGTATTTTTTTCCATGCATAGTCAATTAAAATTTCAATTAAAAAATTTTCTGTAATTTTACAAAATCAAAAATGAAATGAACCCGTGTTTTTTAAAGCGTGCTATATATACGCTCCTGACTACTCTCCCACAGAAACGTTGATGAACGTGTTTTTCTTTCTTCTTTTTTTGTCTCCTCAACCCATTACGACCAGTCTTTTGCTTCTGGACTTCTATTCGTTCGAATCGAACGTCACAGACTTTTCTTTTTAGTTGCTGAACTCCCAAAGGGATTTAATTTGAGGCAACGTGTACACACTCTAAATCTCGTAAAATTCGTTACAATCCATCTTTTCTGACGCAATTAATCTTTTGTATACAAACATGATATGATTTTTATTAATATTGTAGGGAATTTTTCTGTTTTTAAGTAAAACTCCTGAGAAAATGTTATTATATTTCATAAATATTGAAAACGCGAACTGATCTTTGTTTTAAAATTTCAATATTTCTTATCTTTTCTAAAAAAAAATGTGTCAGCTTGTTCGTGACTTCATAGTTCTTACAATCAGCACGAAACTAAAACACTTGAGAGAAGAATAGAAGATTATCATTTGAATCTTGGAATTTTTTCTTTTTCTATGCAAATAGAATATCTTATAATATTGATTTTGGTATTTAATAGAGAGGAAAAACGAACTTTCACACTCAAGTTCATGATAAGATTTTCTGTTTCATTTTAATATTGATAAATCGATGAATTATTGATTGATTGTTTCTTATCAGTAATCAGTTCTAAATATAGAAATATTATTGTGTTAAATTGAAATTCAAATTTCGTAAAATCCTTTAAAATGTCCACAGCTATGTGGCAACTATTATTAAATATTTGTCACAATTATTTCATAATAGTTTCCATATGGTTCTGTTCATCAAAATCTTGATTTTGGCAAAAACAAAAATTAGTAGTTGTACCATATTTTACTATTTCTGTAGTTGTCACTATCATAGTTTTCTCAGTTTCTGAAAAATTCCTAAAATTACTAAACATATCATTAAATAAATAAAAAGAATACTGCAGATAGATTTTTTGTAAGAAATATTATATTTTATCTCTTATAGCTTGAAGAACTTGTTTCATTAAAAAATTTGATTAAGTTATGCTTATATATAATATAATATATATTTCATAACATATCTGTAGTTTAAAGAATTATTTTTTCACCCCTTTATCAATTTTCATACTAATTTGAAAATGTACAGGTCACGAGAAAGTTGATTACATTCAGGCTTGGGGCACTTTTCATGAAAGAAGGTTGATTATTAAATTGTAGTGAAAGTACAGCCAAAGGGTTCAAATCGATTTATTCTTCACCTGTTATTAAAAGTCTGGATAAACTTCAGAAGGTTGAGTCTACTTTTTTTCTTTTAATTGCAGCTTAGCCAAGTTTTGCAAACAGTAGAGCATTTTTACAATTTTTTCTTCTGATCAGGGAAATGAGTTACAAACTTACATAAACACATCCAGGGTCCGACAAAAGAGAAAAGGAGACAAAAGCATATTGATTAAGTCATTTTATATAAATTTATACTTACTATCGATTTTTATTATTGATGAATAAGCGACATCGACAATTTATTTAAACGATTTGCAAAGAGGAAGTCGCTATTAAAATGGAAATCAATCGAGAAATCAACACGTAGTGCTCTTTTACTATATCTGTACGTATATACTATACACGTATTGTCGTTATAGATTACGAATATAGGTGTCCGTATTTTAAATATGCGCATGAATAATTTACTAGTAGATGACACCTTTTCGAAATGCTTGAATTGCACGCGACCAGTTTGCATCAAACTAAATTAAAAATCAATCAGTTATTTTTAATTCGTGTCCACATAAACCACAATCTGTTAATTTTCTATGAAATCAGTTATAAACTGTTTTCTTTATTTTTATATATTGAATTATAAACTCGGAATTAAATTTATTGAGTAGGATGTGCAAAGATTTGTTTTTGTCTCAAAAAGGTGATGCAATTGAGAGAATTTCTCGTAACTCTCGGCCTCTGTTCGTCGTAAACTCTGTTCAGTTCAACCCCTGGCCCAACTCCAACAACCCTCACTAGCTAGACTAGAGCAGCGATCGATTTAATAACAGCCATTTTCCCAGCTCGTGAACTGAACGCCTTCGATCCCAATGCTAAGTAGTAGGTACATCGTGCAACACATTTCTATATCTACCTACCTACGTGTATTCTTTTCATACGCATCCTTACACAAGACCCATGTCAAGTTTCTGGAGAAAGCCGTATGCATGCGGCATTTGCGGCAAAGTGAAAGGAAGCCTCTCAACATAATTGCTGAATTAGAGTGTGCTCATACCTTTAAATTTATTACACTTTCAAACCAAACTCTGAGGTGATTCATTTTTATTTAATGATATTTTGATTTAAAAAGAATTCAATACATATTTCTATAAATGTTACACTTAATGTTATATTTATTTAAAGCCAATCAGATTTGAAACAACTTTGGTCTCAAATTTGGTTTCAAATCGAATTTCAAGAGATTTTTCTAATTTTTAAAAGATTTTGTGGAATTTTTTAAAATTTGATAGAATTGGATGAAGCTTTTAATGATTTAAAGAGATTTTAAATACCTAATTGATTTTTTAAAACTATTTTATCATATCCTCTGTTATTAGTGATATTTTTTGAAAAACAATGGCGACAAACAATTTTCCCAGCTTTATATTTTTGAAGTGATATTTTATGGATACATGGGTTCGTTGTTCCGATCCTTGTTAGGATAAAATGATTTTATGCACCCTCTGTTCTGTACTTCGTGCCAGTGCAAGGCTTGTGAATCTTTTCTGGGATCGATCGATGTATTCTATTTCACTGTCCCTCTGTCCTTTTTCGCTTCTCAACTCTCTTGTACACATGTTCACTTATTCATATTCTACATGAATTTTCGTGCTTTAAATACATATAGAGCTGGCTCAGCAACAAACATGTTTACAAACTTGAGCAACTTTAATGTTTTCCGGAAACGTAACTGACAGGAAAGCTCACGAGGTCAGGAGGCCACCTTCAATATTCGAGAATCAGTCAAAAGTTCAATGGTTTCAAAGCCGTTGCCCTCATCTTCAATTAACTCTTCATAATCCCAATCCTTCAAAATTATTTCGATTCTCCATTTTACTCAACGAAAATTATAGATACATATTTTTTCGCTCTGTAGCCCTAATATTTTTTCAAATATAAGACTGCGTATAGAGAGAAAAAATATTTATTTTCAATACTTTTTGCATAAAACGAAGAATCTTTTTAGCAAATAGTTGTTAGTCATAGTTGCTAGTCGTAGTTGCTAGTTTGAAGAAATCTTGCAGAAGAGAGTGAAACAGAAAGGTTCTAATTTATTTTAACATTCCCAAATTATTTTTATTGATACTAACGTTATAAATTTTGTTTTTCAGCGTATTGGCCAAGAGGTGAGAACACAACGTCGTCACTTTTTGGAGGAATGCCTGGCGGATATGGCCTGGGGGCGCATCATTTGCCCTCTGCTTACGCCATTTTGGGACGAGGTGGTTCGGGTCCAGGTTTCGGTGGTCATACACCAGCTTCTGCGCCTCCACCACCTCCTTATTCTCACAGCAGTCTTGGAACGCTAAGTGTGGCTGCCAGCCAAGCTGCGAGTCTAGGTAATTACGTTTTTTTCGACGTAAACTCCCATTCTCATTACCTCCTTCTTCACTCTAGACTTTAGACTCCAGAGCAAGAGATCTTCAAAAATATTCAGAAATTTTCCATAGCAGATAGGATAAAATCTATACTGAACTAGTAAAGGTTCATTTATCTCATACTTGTAAAAATATTAAGGGCGTTGGATCCAAGTGTTAAGCTCAAAATTCAATTCCCCATTTTACTTAACGAAAATTGTAGATAAATATTTTTTCGCCCTGTAGCGCTAATCTTCTTTCAAATATAAGACTGCGTACAGAGCGAAAAAATATTTAGTTTCGATACTTTTTGCATAAAATGAGGAATTCAAAATCTAACTTCAAAATTTAATGTTTTCATTTTATTTAAAAAATATTTAAATTAGATATTTTCTCGCTCTGTACGCATAATTCTACATATTTAAAAATTGATTAATGCTACAGAGAGAACAAATTCAAAATTTAATATTTGTTGAGTAAAAAGAAGAAATTGAATTTTTAGATTAGAAGGTGGCTCCAACTCCCTTAAAGGTTTACTGATAAAAAATATTAGGGATGTAAAACATTTCGGATAAAATTCTGAAAAGGAACACCTCCAAATCACGAAATCTTTTTAAAATCATAGAAGTCTCTGGAATTTACTGCAAATCACTTAAAATCGTCAACATTCCCTTCATTTCGTTAAAATCCTTTAAAATTAATAGAAGCCTCTTAAAATTTCTCGAAATTCCACGAAAATATTTTAAATCTCTTAAAATACCGAAAAACCTCGTGAAATCCCTCTTTAAAAACAGTAGCGAAACGAAATTTCTCATAAATCTGGCATATAAATTGTTATTGCAAACCTGATTGGCTTTTGAATGACTAGAAGTTATAAAAAGTAAAGTAAAATAATTATTGGGTGAAACCCATCACCAGTTCGTGGACAAATGTATAGAGCGATACAATTCGCACGTACAGTGCCAATGAACTTGCCTATTGGCTACTTTTTAAGAAGAAGAAGATGTACTGATAAAAAGTATTATATATGTCATTATGTACTTCTTTAATTCTGATTTTCAGTTGTTTTAAACCATTTGTTATTTGTAATCGAGGTAACTGAAGTTAAATTTTGTTTTGTCAACCATTTTGTGCATTGAAAACAGTCCGTGATAGAGCGTAATTGTAATCGTAATGAAAAAAGCCAGAACATCACTTTAAACTAAAATTTCTAATTAGACTTTTAATTAAATTGGAATAAATTTTTTGTTTTTGTTTTTTTAGGTATTAATCCTGCGAGCGCAGCTTGGTGGACAATGGCTTCGCACCTAGCTGCGCAAGACTACCTTGCGAGGTTACAAGGAGCCGCAGGACTTCCGGGATTTCCACCTGGTGCCGAAGGTCTTCTACCTCCTTATCCCGCTTCTTTACTTAATCCTCCGTCCCTTTCCTCTCATAAGTCTAGTAAGTGTAAGTATATTTTTACTTTCATATTTTAATTTATTTTAAAGTGGACAGAAAGATAGAATCTAGATAGGAAATACTGACTGAAATTTTCAATTCACAGCTAAGTCAAGCAAGAGTCACAAGACCCCTGCGAGCAGTAGTAGTTCAACGACTCACAATCTGACAAATACTCTGACCGTAACCAGTCAGGCTCCGGTTTCGACTTCTCATCATAGTACTTCTTCAACAAGCAGTACAACGAATTCGCAACCGAATGTCGTTAGGTGAGAAATCCATTCTTTATACTTTATAATATATCATATTTTTTCTACTTAATTTTGTATTTAACGCTGCTTGATGATGGCAGTTCTGTAAAGGAAGGAAGGTAAAGATCCTTGATTGCTAAATATAATTTGTTAGATTCTTAGTTCAAATCCTTTACCTATTATTAAAGTCAAGAAGAGCCAGATAATTTATTTAAATATCACCTATTTCTATCTTTTCAGTGATCCTAGCAGTATATTGGGTGGTGTTCGTTTACCCCCGGATACGGAGATTATTAAATATACTTCAAGTATAGTCGGTCCAAAGGTTCCGGGGACAACAAACAGGGGCAGGAAAAAAACAATATCCCTGGATTCTCCAAGTGTCAGTGTTCATGCTCCTGGTGGTCCAGGCTTGTCTTCGCATCAAACTAATACCACCTCA
This sequence comes from Synergus umbraculus, assembly GCA_900474325.1. Lineage (NCBI taxonomy): Eukaryota > Metazoa > Arthropoda > Insecta > Hymenoptera > Cynipidae > Synergus > Synergus umbraculus. The sequence continues at coordinate 14,645 of UCOK01011842.1, forward strand.
TCTTCTTTGATGATGGAGCCGCGAAAATTCAATCGCACACAGGTAGATCGATCACTAACCATCCAAATACGAGATCGTAATTATCTATGTGTAAGCCAGTAATTATTTATCTAAATACGTTGAAGACAACGGAGTCAACTTTAGAATTAAAGCCGAATATTCTTAATAATTACACTCTATTTTCATTTTATTTAGAACGATTCGAACGCGTACAGAGATTCTGTGGACAGAGTCGAAGTGATCAAATTACCAGCACACTCGACGAACGGTTCCATTTTGTCGGCTCCACCAACGTACACAACTAGTAATATGAGTAGTACGAACGATTCGGACGCTCCTTTAAATCTTTCCCTAAAACCTGCCTCAACAAGCAGTAATTCGCCGACCACTGGAAGTCAACCCCTCACTCAACTGAGTAATCTGAGTCAGTCGTTATTGGCTTCCGATAGAACATGTGAGTCCAAACTTCAACGGATTTTCATTATTATTTCATATCATTTTCTTCTCTTGTAATCGTCAAGGCTAGGGGCATTATCATTTCAAGAATGAATCATTTTCAATTTAAAAGTAATTTAACTTGACAGGGTGTCCAAAAAACAATCGAAATATTTTTATTTGATACTTGCACCTTTTGTTAAATCTCCTGAAATCCCAGGGGCACAAATATTCTAAGACAATTGAAACCTTGGTATCAAATGACTCTAAAATAATCGTTATAACAGTTCATGCATCACCACATACACGAAAATCATCACAATCATCAGTTTACTCAACAGATTTTAATTACACAAAAGTTTCCTTTCCTTTCGCGACAGATTGTAATGTAAATAATTCGTATGCAGCGCGGCGGAAACCTGGACCTAAGCCGAGAAGAGTACCGCAAAATTCGATGTCGGTACCACCATCACCAAGTCCATCTTTGGCTCAGTTGTTCGCTGCTGCGGATTCCCCGCAGCGGCCGAGCAGCGGAAGCGAGGAAAGTGAGAGTACGAGTACAACACATCATAAAGATGGAAGACCAAGAAATTTAGGTCGAGGGGTGTCTAAACCAAAAAAGAATACAGTCGCCTCTCTTTTGGCTCAGAGTAGAGCTTTGGGTATAAAACCCACGCCTGGTTCTTTAGATCCAAGTGTTCCGCTGTCGCACCAGGTTTCCTTACTCAGGTCAAATATTCTTGCTGCCCAGCAGCTTCATGCGTCTACTTTTGGTCAGGGTGACGACAAACATCATGTAAGTTTATTCATTCGTTGTGCGTTGAAATAAAAAAAAAAAGAAACGTAATTTAAAATTCTTTGTTATCTGCTTTCATTTATCTTTATAACTGCGCGACCTTGTTTGTTTTATCATGTTAAAGCATTTAAAAATCTTTTATTATTTTTATAATCTTTCTTTTTTTTGTTTTTATCTATTCCGAAGTATTTACCTTTTTATTTATCATATTATTTTCGTTTATTTATGATTTCTCACTAAATCCTACTCCCTATATAGAAATCTTTGCAGGAGAAGATGAAAAACAGACTGCTCGAAGTTTCGGGCGAGGAGAGCAACATGGACGTGACTAGTGAGAGTGGAAGTAATACTGACGTGGTTACTGATACTGATGATGATAATGCGGATGGGACGCCGAATGCGAAGAGAAGAAAGCTCAATTCTAGTGAAAAAGATCTTCAAGTTCCTCTGGAACGTGGATGGAAAAGGGAAACAGTCATCAAGGGTCTCGGAAAAACGGGAGTCATCAAGGGTGATGTTTCTTATTACAGCCCATGTGGAAAATCATTTAGGAATAGTTCGGAACTTCTGAAGGTAACTTTTCAAAAAACCATAAACTCTTATTGTCTATAATGAATGAAAATGCAAAAGAATTTCATTTTCTATTTGAATTTCAGTTCCTCGAGCATCAGAATCCAGCGGAAATGTCATCAACAAACTTTTCATTTTCGTCGAGGCCGCTTGTGGGTGAATTCTTGCAGCCGACTATGGGTTTAGCGGAAGCTGAATTCGTGAGACTCGGTGCTCAGGAAGTAGCAAGGAGACTAGATGAGCTGAAAGCCGCTGGCGGCTTCAGGGATGTTAGGGTCAATAGTCAATATGAGAGGGATAAGTTGGCATACGCCAAGAAACTCGCCAAAGAAGAAGCACAACGTCATAAAGAGCAAGCCAGGTATATTAATTAGGCCCTGATTTAAAGAGAATTCAAACTGTAAAATTCAAATAATTAATTACAGGGTGGCCAAATGTAATTAATTTCTTGAAATTAAAAAATACATGGAAGTTAAACTCGATGTTAAAAAAATTGAAAGCAATTGAAATTGAATTTAATTTTCAGGTTACTGAAAGAGCAGGAGAAGAGTGAGCGTCAGGAAGCGGTGAGACGGGAGCGAGAAATTAGAAATCAGCAGCTCTTAGAGGTGAGTGCTTGTGAATTTCGAGCTATTTCATTTTGTCTCGATCTTGTTGTTTCATTTGTTAAAGATCTATTATTCTCTTTCTACTTGGGATACCTACGTTTTTGTATTTTGTCCACCTACCGTGCGTGTCGCATGCTCTTTGTGTGTGCCGTATATTTATATTACATTTATATATGTATATTTTACATATATACACTCCTTAAATCGATAGTTCATATATTAGCTAAATTACATTTACTCGTCTTCCCTAAACCTAAAACCGAACCCCAGACCCCCAAAATCCAAAACCGAAATTTCCGCCAACCAGAGATCGCTAGCAATAGTGACAGGAGAGCCCAGCATGTCCTCTTTTTTTATTTTTTCGTTTGAGTTACGTTCAAAACGTCATGTCACCAGACAGAAACGTATTTTGCATCGCTTTTCCACCCGCTACTTGGCAACTCGACCAAGCCGAGTTGAAATCGCAATTGGTTTCCTATTTTATCGAAGCAGCGATAAATTCAAGAATCTATCAATTATTTTCAGTACTTTCTCATTTATTTGTTTAATCTAATTTCTTGTTGAATTAATTAACGCTAACGTAGTAAGATACGAACCAATCGCGCAAGATATTTGTTTCGCAAATGATAGACCACTTTGAGATCAGCAAAGTTCCTTTACCCAAGACTCGAAACGAGAGTAGGTGCACGCGAGTGTCAATTCAGTGCCGATATCTTTTGCTTCCTGGCTGTGATCCGATCCTTGATTGATTGCTTCTGTCTTAGGCTTCACCACCAGAAGAGACAAAATTTGAGTTATTACGCTCACTTGGGAACGGAACGCAGCCAGATTCGGGTTAGTAAGAATAAGAGTGTATCTTCTGCGGAGGTCAAAATTATAGTGTTTCAAGTTTCGAGAAAAAAATTTCTTTTTAATATTTAAACTAACAAGAAAAAGATCTTTGCAACTAAAGTTGAATCCAATTTGTAAGAAGGTCCAAAGGACATCTCTGTAAATATTCTCAGGAGATTCCATGGATCTTTCAAAACTATTTATATATCTGATTCAATTAATTTGATTTTGAGATACACATCTCCGTGGAAGAGGGCTACTCGATGTACAGTAGTCGTGTTAATGGTAAAGATATGATAAATGAACTATTGGAGATGGCTTCCTTAAAATTGTCTAATGCACTAGTGAAAGAAAGAAAGAAAGAAAGAAAGAAAGAAAGAAAGAGAGGGGGGAGGGAAAGAAAAAGAAAGAGAGATCGATCATCCATTCACTTGCTCCACTGACCTATCCTTCTTTACTCACAATTCACTGCCCCACACTCGTTCATCCGTTAACTCACTGCCTCGCATTTGGTCACACAAACATCCGTATTTGTACACCTCACTCACCCCAAAACACGGACACTCACCAAGAGAAAAGAAAAATCAGAGCAAAAATATTAGCCCACTGTGGACTGACAGTAGCCGCCTGGCGGCTACCTGGCACGAATGCAGGGTCGAAAGCGGCTCGCGTTCACGATCAAACAGAAAATGAAGATCATCCAAGAGATCGAGAGAGGGAAGAGCAAGAGTGATGTGGCCCGGGAACTTGGACTGGCGAGCAGCACCGTGGCGACTATCTGGAAGAACAGGGAGAGCATCGCTGAGAGCTGGAGGAACCGAGACGTCATGCAGTCTGATGTGGACATCGAGTCAGCGAAAAAGATCAGCTCGAATTCAAACATCGGAGTGTCACCGCTGCTGCCTTCGCTGATGTCGCCCCTGACAACTTCAGCGACGGCACCAATTGTCAATTTGGCAACTTCGAGGGCAAGCTCGCCCTCACATCTGGACAACATGCATCAGGCCCAGACCCAAACGCAAAATCAGGAACTGCTGCAGGAGGTAAGACTCTCTCCCTAATCCCCCGGAAATCCTCCATTAGATACCATTCCATCCATCTAGACCCTTCTGGTGTGTCTCTCACATCCGGTCACCGAGACACGACGAGTCACTCATCGATACCAAGTTCCTGGCTCCTCCTCGGCTTCTTCATTAGAAAGTATATTGCTTACGAACACACTACACGCTGGTCAACTCAGGCGTTAGATGCAATAGGAACTGATTCCTACCGCGAGATTTTTGTAAAGCGAGTTTTTTTTGTTTTTTTTTTTTATTTTGATTTTAAGCGTTTATGTTTACTTTTTTCGGCTTCTGTTGACGGGAGGGTGCAATACTCTGGATACCTTCGAATGCTGCATGGTATAGAAAGCTTTCGCACAGACAAGCACGTATACATTTATTGTATCTACCTCAAATTTATTAATCAGATGAGTAGCTGTATTATTTCAAGATTTTAGCTTCTTTATCTTGGCGAGCAGAAGGATTCTGTGATGGAATTAAAAATTCTAATCAAATTTTCTAAAGTTCATCAAACCTTTTTGAAATCTTTTTAGGTTTTTCAAGTTTTTTAAAGGTTTCATATTGACTCTCTGTTTGAACAAATATTGTCATACCTTACCATATATATTTTCTCTGGCTTCTTATATTTGAACTGAAGAAATCTCGCTGAAATTTTTTAAAATGGCAAAATATATCAGTGCCGGCGTTTTTCTCATTAAAGTTTTTTTTTTTAAAGTAATTCTGCTCCTAAGATACGCGCAATTCTTTCTAGATCTGATACCTTTCATTTAGAACCTTTTAGACTAGAGATTAATATTTCGTTTTCCAAAAAATTATTAATTATGCTTTTAATTTCGTCAAATGAAAGGAATTTTATGTAGAAAAAATTATTTTACTTCTGGAGAAAATTCTCAGATTACTTTTCCGTAAATAGTAACTGGAATATTTTAATTCTATCACTACTATAAAAAAATGAAACTATAAAGGAGAATAAAATTATCTAATACTTTAATAATTGCTACAGTTTCTTTCTCAGTAGAACTTTGAAGTTATTTCAAAGAAAATTAACTAGACTTGCTCTGCAGAAGCCTTTTTCCTAGCTATAAGTTTCGTCGATTAAAAGTCGATCGTACTGGCATCAGCTTCTTTAACAAAGGGGGCAAAGGCGGTTATAAACGTATAATATTTCCCTCTAAAAAACATTCCCCTCTAGAATTTTTTTTTTCAAAAAGGGGACAAGGATTGAAAGTAGTTTAGCAATTCGAGGTGCTGAGGTCTTAAGAGGAAACGCAAGGGGCGTTTCGAGCTTTGAGATTATAGGAAGGATCGTTAAAATCCAGACTTAAGTAGGTACGATAATATTCTGCCAAAAAACTATTCTGTGCCTAGCTTCTCCTGTCACTATATATAACAGCTAGCTAATCACAGGCATGCCACGTTCAAAGCATATCTCTATACAAGTAAAAAAAAAAAAAAAAAAAAAACAACGAATTACTTTCTTCCCTCCTCGAATGACGTATTTCCGCGCAGTCTTTACATCAAGTCAAAGTACTTTATGCGTATGTACATTAATATTTTATATCTCTTATTAATCACTTTATTATAAGCTTAAGCGACATTACGTGGAATTTTATGCATTTATAGGTAATCGTAATTGCTTGGCCCCGCATGAGCGCTTCAATTTAGAATTTTTTCTTTATCTCTTCAGCTCTTCAGCTCTCTTTGTTATTATCGTTTTTCTCGCTGTTGAGTCAGTGTAAAACATACATATTTCATCATAGTACCAATTTTTGCCCTATTGTCTGATATTTACATTATAGCGTTTCTGTTTCACGTCTTTCTCAGATTTCGATCGCTGTCTTATTTTATCTTCTTCTTTTTCTTCTTCTACTATTCTTCTTTTGAATATTTTCTTCACTATACATTCTCTACTGCTTGGTTTGTCATATCCAAAATCTAAAAAGTCTGAAATTTTGCATGTCTTCATCATTCGCTCGATCTAATTTCGATAAGATTTCAGATATTTTGTACAAGAAGACTTTTTTTAGGTTTAAACATTTTTTAAAAGCTCCAGAGGTATTTAAAAGTTTAAAACATCAGTGTATGTCTGCAATTATGTGCTGTTTGAAATAAGCACTTTTAAGTAATGTTAATGTATATTAGGGTGGTCCTTATTTACTCTTGGTGGATTTTTTTTCGAATTTCTTTGGTCTTATCTCTCTATTTTGTTGGAATGACCAGAAAAGTGGGAAAAGTACTTTGGCTCTGTAAAGACCAACGCCTTTAAAATTGAACCAAAATTACAATTTCACAATTCATACCAAAATCTCAAAGATGACCTATCAATTAAAAAAAAAATCATCATTTCTTTGTTTCTCGATGACAACTTTTCAAAAACTTATATTCCAACAAAATAGAGAGATGAGACTAAGAAGAATCCAAAATCGAAATATAAGGACAATGCTAATTTACATTTATGTAGTTTTAAAACTAAAATGGTAAAGAAATAGAGAGGAGAACAATTATTAAATTTCTAAATGCTCATTGAATCTGCAAAATCTGGAAATGACATACATTTCTAAATTTCAGTGAAGTGTGATCTTAAACCACCAAATTAAATTTCGCAATGAATTAAATAAAATTAGAAATTAAAGAGATAAGAGTCGTTATACAAAATACTATTTTAGAACAGCAATGCTTTTTCTGTACAACTTGACTTCTTCAGAGAAAAAATTTCCTCAAGCTTTTTTCCCTTATAAATAAATTCTTCTTAAAGGTTTAGGCAGTATAGTGGTTTAACTTTTTCTCTAGTTTTCTCTCTGAGTGCTTTTTTACTCGTGTTAAAACCGAGTGGAGCAAATACTAAATTTCACAAGAGTAGATTCTCGGTTCTATAGGCATGTTTAATTATTACAAATACTTCCAAAAATAATATAATATGAAGGAGACAAACCCACGAAAATTTTTAGAGACAATTGCTAGTAGTAGAGTACAAATAAATTCCACTTCCTACCGACACAATACATGAATGATAAAAATTCTTAGCACATTAGGGTCCTAATGTTAAATGCAATGTTTTTTCACAATCTTGCTAATTTTTTAATGACTCAAAAAACAAAAGAGTACATAATACAAAAATACAAATTCAGCAAGTCGAAGGATAAAAGAATTTTTATTTTGTGAATTACTTGTTGATTTTTCTTTCTACTTTCACTTTTTAAAGAAATTTTTATTATTATTATATTTTTGCTTGAAATTTCTTAAGGGTATGTGGTAATTACCATAAGAGCAAATTTTTGTTATTTGAGAAACAGTGTTTATTCACTATAACTTGTTCAACCACTGATAAGCTTACCCTATAAGATTTTATAAGAAAACAATTTCAAATTAAGAAGAAAAGAATAGCAGAATCTGAATTATTAAATTAAATTAAATTTAAATTAAATTTAAATTATGCTAACAGTTTAAAGATCTATGCTCTTTCACTTTTTTAAAATTTACAGTTTCCCTGGTTATTTTTTTTATTTTCCTGAGACTTGCTGTATTGTAACTGAATTAAAAAATTTTTTTTACACTAATATCTTGGTCTAACTTTCTAACAATCGCTAAGGATATAAAATAATATCATGAATGTGAGTGACGTGTGTGTGGCATGTACGCAGGCCCGGAAAAAGCGGCAGGAAGAGGTGGAGAAGATTCGAATGGAGGAGCAACAGCGGAAGCAACAGGTAAAATAAGATTTAATGTTCTCCCTCGCAAAGAATGAAATATGCAGGGTAATTTCGCACAAAGCGAATTTTTCACACACTTCACGCCATATAGTCATGATTTAAACTTTTAATACTGGCAGAAATGTTAAATAACTGGTTAATACAATCACAATATCTATTCTGATTGAAGATATTTTATTTATTTACTTATTTATTTATGATTGAACAAGTACAATATTTTTTATTTTATCATCCTTTAAGGTATCATGCATATTCCATAAAATTAGAGCATTTGCATTTATGTGAATAATTAAAGCTTCAGAGCACGGTTCAGTTATCCTCCATTTCACGAATTATCGCTTTTTCTAACAATTATTAAAACCTCTATCATTTAACAATTACTATTTGACAAATTTTAATTTGCATATATCATCCATTTACCGTTATCAACTTTCCTGTTTTCGCAGGAGCGCGAACTTAAGAGGCAGCAAGCGGTAATGCTGAAGGAACAGGTGAAACTTTTGATAAATTATAGAAGTTTAACTGTTTCTGTTATCAATAGTTTCAAGTGTGCTGTAGAATTCGTCTACTCTATATTTTCTTCTGCTTTTGTTATCGCCGATTGTTGTAGATTTACGTTTTCTGTATTTGTTGAGTAGAATTTTTTTTTCTTCAATATTTATCGTTCAACACGAGTTTTTCAAGTTTTGGTATACAGTAGAATTTATATTGTGTGTTGTAGATCAGAGTTGAGTGTTCTACTTTATTTAAGGGCGTTGGACCCAAGTGTTAAGCTTGAAATTCCATTCTCCATTTTACTCAATGAAAATTGTAAATAAATATTTTTTCGCTCTGTAGCGCTAATCTTTTTTCAAATATAAGACTGCGTACAGAGAGAAAAAATATTTAGTTTCGATACTTTTTGTATAAAATGAAGAATTCAAAATCTATCTTCAAAATTCAATATTTTTCTTTCACTTAAAAAACACTTGAATTATAAATTTTCTTTTTCTGTGCTCATAATTCTTGTTAAAAATTAATTCCACAGAGGGAAATAATTCAATTTTTAATATTTGTTAAGTAAAATGAAGAAATCAAATTTTTAGATCAGAACTTGGCTCCAACACCCTTAAGTTAAATGGTTAAATTATAGAGTCACTAATTATCAATCGTATATATATATATATGTTATGGTCGGTAATTACTGACGTTATATTTTATCATTTACCCTTAATTTTTTTGTTTTTTTTTTTTAGTAGATTCACCTGAAGAGATGTTCTTCTATTAAGTACATTAGGATTTTTTGTTTCTCCTTTTTTTTAAATTCAAATAGAGTTTCCATAAGTCTTTTACTTAATAATTTATAATTTATTTATTATGATTCATTTTTCATTCGAATTATTCATTAGTGACTTTCTGAGCTTTTTCTGTAATATCTGTATTTCATTTTTCCATATGATGGCTAGTTTCTCTCTCTGTCTTGATGACGACTTTTGTTCTCGTACGTAAATTCAATTTAAGGAAATGCTATATAAGAAAATAAAATTAATAGTCGATAGAAACAAATTGAAAATATCTGAGATGATAAAAGGCAAAAGGGGCAAAAAGAGACTTAGAGAGAAAACGATTATTACTTTGAGTGTATAGCGGTGGTTTGAGCACTGGTGGATTGGATGTGTTTTGTGCCGCAGATGTACATGCAGGAGCTCACCAAGCAGCGCGAGATGCTCTACACCGTCGAGCTGGTATGTCTCATGCCTAACCATAAGCATTAAAAAAAAAAAGAGAAAAACTAACACATTTTTTATGAATTCCCTAATTTTGAATGGTGCATAAAATTTCCATACAAACATCCATCCGCATCCCTAAGGCTTCACATACTTCACTTCAAGATCAAGGTGGCGACTTGACCGGGAAAGATCGGGAAATGACCGGGAATTTAATTTAAAAACCCGGAATTTATTTCTGATTGCAGTAAAATTTAAGATTTCATTATTCTTTTCTTTATCCCTATTAAAAATCTTTTAAGAGTGTTGGAGCCAAGTTCTAATCTAAAAATTCGATTTCTTCGTTTTACTCAATAAAATATTAAATTTAGAATTTTTTCCCTCTGTAGCATTAATCAACTGTTATCTAGAATTAAGCGTACAGAGCGAAAAAATATTTGGATTAAATATTTTTTAAGTAAAATGAAAATATTCAATTTTGAAGTTAGATTTTGAATTCCTCATTTTATGCAAAAAGTATCGAAATTAAATATTTTTTCGCTCTGTACACAGTCTTATATTTGAAAAAAGATTAGCGCTACAGAGCGAAAAAATATTTATTTATAATTTTCATTGAGTAAAATGGAAAATGGAATCTTGAGCTTAACACTTGGGTTCAACACCCTTAAAATTTCTGAAATTTCTTAAAATCACTTAAAGTCTCTAAGAAATCCCTTATAATTAAAAATTGTATTGTTAATAATGTTATATTAGTTGATTATTTGAAAAGATGAAATAGGTAGCTATCCTTGACTAACTCAAACCTTTTATCAACTTTTATTACTTTCACTACGTTTATTTTAACATTTGGTTTTAGTATTTGCTTAATAAGGATCGTTGCAATTAAATCAATTTATTAAACATCATTGCTTCTAAAGTAATTAACAAAAAAATGTCTGCGGATTCATATTTACACTAATTTAAGATCGCGCGACGAGATGCATCATCGCTCTACTTTCTTCTTCCCTGCATTGCTGTTGCTTGATGTTTCTTTTCGCTGTTAACTTTTTTTCTTTATTATAGTGCTTTTATGTCCTTGTTCATTTTTATTTCAAAATTTACGAAATCCATTACAGCAATTTGCTCTAATGGTAATTACCACATGCTCTTAATTAAATTATTATTTCTATCTCATTTCTTTAAATTTAATAATAACAAGATTTTTGAGATGGCTTTCATCCTGGATTCAAATACTTGGCTAATTTCCACCTTATCACAATAATATCCCATTAAAATAATTCTGTTTAAATTAAACTTTTAAAGATTTCATTTCTCATTTATATCACTTACAATGTTTGATTTTGCATTAAAATCAAATTTAATGTGGAAACCTAATGAAAATTGCTACAAATGTTAAATAAATTGAGTAAATTGATAAAATTTACTTAGGTATGATAAAATACTATTTTCTATCTGCATTAAATGATAAGCTATGTAAAATATTGCGAAACTGAATGATGTGTGCTATTTTAACTGATTGTCTCTAAGAATGCAGAAAAATTTTCGTGGGTTTTTTTCCATGTAAACAACCCATAGTTCCGAGTGTTAGAATGATATTACTTCGAGTGTTCATTGCACGATTTTAGACTACTGAAACATTGAAATATAGTACTGAATTTAAAAAATAGAAAGACCACAAATTAAAACAATTGTGAGACGAAAAAACTGATTGTTTTCTTCTCTGTCTACGCTATTTCTACTCTATGTAGATGTATACTTAGTACTAATTTTTCCCGAGGTATTGGGAATTTTAAATTATTAAATTAAAAAAAATCTACTTCTACCAACGACTATTTAGAAAGAATTCTATACAATAGCAATTGTTTTCTCTCCCCTTAAATAAAACTGTGCAAAAGCGTACGGTATTAACTCCAACTTGAATTAGCTTGAAGATTGATTTAAAGTTGAAATTAATTTGTCGGCTCTTACCTTGATGATCTAGAGCTTTAATTAATAAATTTATTCTTGTATCAGGAGAGGGAGAGAAGAAGACAGCATATGGCACTAGTACGAGCTTTGGAAAGTCGCAGAAAAATGGAAGAAAGAGAGAAAAAACGTCTAGAAGCCAGAGCAGAGAGAATAGCAACAAAGGAAAAACGTGCTGAGCAGAGGAAAATTGAAATGGAGTTGGTCGAACAAATCAGGAAGCCTGTCGAAGATATGGAACTTACGGATCACAGACCTTTGCCAGAAATAAAACGAATACCAGGTTTAAAGCTTTCAGGAAAGGCTTTTGCAGACATAGTCATGGTTTTCGAATTCTTACACAACTTTGGCGAAACTCTAGGCTTTGGTAAGTTTATCTTTATTCTCACTTTCCAAGAAGTTAATAGATAAGGGTTTGATTAATTTTTATTTGATTTTTAATTCAATTTTTAGACATGGATTCACTGCCAAGCTTGAAGAGCTTACAGATGGCTCTGCTCAATGATGAGGAAGCTGAGGAAGAAATGTTGTCTGTGATGACTCATTTATTAGTTTGTGCGATTGAAGATCCCGGAATTCCACAACCAGCTAGACACACAACAGGATTAGGTCAGAGTCTTCGACAAGCAGACATCACACACGCAAACATCAGTGAAGTTCTTAGGATTTATCTCTATGCGAATGCAACTGGGGAAGTCAAGGCCTTAACTGGTGTTTGCCTTGAGCGTGAAAGAGACAAGAAGTTTGCTGACCATCATCAAAACGGTGGTGACTATGCTTCTACATGTTCAGGAAAAAATGCTCAGTTCTACGAGCATCTACACAACAACGAAACTTGGAAGATGTCTGAGAGGCTGCGAGACAAGCCATTCCTCGCCTTAAATCCCACACACAAAGCACAAATGCTCGCTTTCCTTTGCAATGAGCTGCTTCAAAACAAGGCTGTGATCAAACAAATCGAGGGGAGTTTGGAGACTGTAGCACAATTGAAAAAGGAGCGATTTGTGCTAGACACCAAAATTAGAAAGTAAGTGTTGTTTTTCACGTTGTAAGGTTTTCATTCACAAGTAATTATTGAGATATAAGTAATAATCTTTACTTTCTTTCAGACTGAGACAATTGCACAGTCGAAAAGTGAGAATGGAGGCGGTAGGCGTCATTGTCAATAAGACTGGTGATACAATAACTATTGAAAAGAAGGAAGTAGACGAGGAAGGTAATACGACATCTTCTGCTGTCGAAACGACACCTACTCCTGAAGAAATTCATCATGAGGACGAAGTGGAGGACATGTCTGAAAATGAAAGCGAAGGAACTCAACCCGAAGAGGTAATTTGAAAACACATATTAAAATAAATCAAATAAATATATAAAACAATTTTTTTAAATGTCATTTTCTTTTTCAGGAAGAGGACAAGAATCTGTCCGGCGAAGAACTAGGTAAGAAGCTCGATAAACTCTTAAAACAATCAGAAGAGCAACTTCAGAAGCTAAACGGCTCCTCAAAGCAGTTGCGAGCTCACGTTTTCGGCCAGGACAGATATTGGAGGAGATACTGGGAACTTCCTTGCTCGGGTGGAATTTACGTGGAAGCTATGGAGAGCGCAGAACCTGAAATTCTCGACCTTCAAGCAGACTTGGATGAAAAGTACAAAAACATGCCGATTGAAGAGAAGCCTGAAGAGAAGCAAGAAGATGTAAAAATGGACACTGAGAATCGTGAAAATGAAGCTCCAAATGAAGTTAAAGAAGAGAGGACAGTGAATGCGCACAAGGAGGAGGAAGATTTAAAGCCACTCGATGAAAAAGCCAAATTGGAAGTGGAGGAAGTCAATGGCAAGAAGGAAGAGAAGGTTAACTGCATAGCCGAAGAATCAAAGTATCATGCGGAAGTTTCGAAAGACGATATTGACTCTAGTATGGCAGACGCGAAGACAAACGTCACGTCTGAGGAAATAAAGCAGGAAACTGAAATTAAGATGGATGTGGATGTTAAGGTGGAAGATGTGAAAAAGGTGAACGAAGATGCGGGTGAAAAGGTCCAGAAGCCTGTGATCAAGGCGATGGAGGATAAGATCGTGGAGGCGATTCCGAATGGCGATAAATATAATCATGTTAATAACTTACACAACGGCAAAGACGTAAACGGAACCTTTATTTCGGGTAAGTGCTTGTGATTGATAGAAATAATTTTGGTATTTATATTTAAAATATTGTATTAACGAGGATTTTATTCTTTAATTAGGCGGAGGCAATGAACCCAACTGGTTCTCGATCCTTCCGCGAGAAACGTGCGACATTCCTGGACCGAGTACCAAGCAAATTTTCGGCATTGCTGAACCCACAGAGCTTAGAATTCCAGTTTTCCCTCCACCTGCTAGTCCAAATTACGAAAGGTGTGATAGTCCAGCGCCTCTAGTTTTAACTCAGGACGAAGCAGTGCAACTAGAGTACCTGAAAGTCCACGGGTTACCGCCTCCAGGAGAGGCGAAGCCAGTGCCAAATGGTACGAAAACATATTTGATATTTAAAAGCAGTTAACTTGATAAACTTCAAATACCATGATCTAACTTTATTATTGAATTTACAGATCTTCGATATGGTTGGTGGAGAATAACGGACGTGGACACGTTTCAAGAATTGTTGGAACATCTCCACTCGCGAGGTGTAAGAGAGAAGGAGTTAAAACGCACAACCTGGGCGACGATGGAGTCATTCCTGGCTGTGACAGGGAAGATTAACGTGGATCCTGGAAATATGTCAGCCACGGACATGAGTGGTGATGGTGATGAAGACGAAGAATTCACAATTCCGAAGCCTGACAGTCCTGAGGATTGGTGCGAGCAAGTAGCTTTGCGAGTTGATGCTCAACTTCTCGAGCAAGTCGAAGCTTTGGAAGACAAAGTCGCCAACGCAAGTATGCAAGTCAAAGGATGGAAACTACCTCCAAGAGCAGGTACGGAAGAAGCTGAGGAACTTGAAAAACTCCATGAAATGGAGCAAGTCAGCGCTGTAGAGCAGGCTCGTCAAAGGTTATTGTCCTTGGAAGCTGCGATTGAGAGAAGATACTTGAAACCACCTTTGGGAATTTGGTAAGAAACTTTTTTTTTAAATATAACTTGTTATAGTTTCTTTAACGTTCTCTTCAAGGATGAAAGGATAAGGATAAAATTGCATTTAACTCAGGAGACTCCAGGTTCAAATTTAATATTGTTTTCAGCACTGGAGATCCAAACCTCGCAGCACTAAAAGCGGAACAAGCAGCTGCTGCAAATGCGAGTGCCAATTCAGCCGATCAGAGTCCAGCACCTCATCAGGAGGAAACCACTCCGAGGGGTTTGAACAACTGGCGTGAAGCTACGGCCCGCGCCCACACCTCAGCTCAACTCGCAATGGCCCTCTACATGCTGGAGGCGAGCATCGCTTGGGACAAGAGCATCATGAAGGCTGTGAGTCTAAAGCCAGCTAGAAAGTCGGTCTGCGTCAAGCTACGAAATCGCTGCGTCTCACTCAAAGCTACCACTCAGTACAATGAGCTATTGACTACTACTCAGGCCTCTGTGGGTATCCCCGCTAATAATACTAACCGAATTCTCCTCCGCTTCCTATCTTTACCTGTCTATTCACCTCAAAATTAGTCTGCGAGGAACTATCGTTCGTGCGCACTGCTTTTCACAAAAAGTATCAGCACTTGCAACAGTTTCTGTGTCAAAGTCTTATCAGATTGTGTAAATTATATTTATTTAAGGTCTGCAGAGCGATTTACCGTTTCTTTAAAAAAGATGTTTGTAAACATCTTTTTAGAAATGTCTACTATTAACAACAGTAAGATTTGATTTGATTGAGAGTTGATTAGATTTATTGTGCAGACAGATTTTTTTGTTTTCTTCTTTGAGAATGGTTCTAAACAATGAAATATTTAAATTTGCAATTATTTATCGTTTTAAATGTTGATAATGCAGTGGAAAGTTTAGTTTTGAAAATTATTGAGGATCCGGATCCAATAACGTCCTATAAACTTCGTTCGCCACTGCCTAGGGGTCAACTCTGCCTTTCGAAATAAATTTATAGAACGTTACTGGATCCGGGCATTCAATTATTGATTTGTGGCAACGTTTGAGGCATTCATATTATGATTTTAAGTTTGGTTTGACATTTACATTTCATGCAAGCGGTGCCTGCGAAAGTCATCGCAGCTTCTTAACGAGTGATAATTCTAATTTTATCATAATTTACGGAATTTTAGCATCACTATCATACCAATTTAAAAGCTCTCAAGATCTATATTATCACTCATTAAGGACATCAGCTTTTCCCATCTTACCTCTAACCATTAACCCATCCACCTTTTATTCCAAATTTTTACAAAATTGTATTATTTCTAATCAAGTAAAAAGTAATTGATGATGAAGAAATTGTTCATTTCCGTTGTAAGATTGATTTTTTTTTTCATTTCACTACCTTCTCTGGCAAATTAAGATTTCTCTATTATAAAAGATTAAAAAATTTCAATATTTTTTTTTTCAAAAAATCAGATACAGTTTTAAAATCATTTTTGTCTTTACACAGTTTTACATTTCAGAAAACTGTGCCTATGATTGTACAAAAATACAATGCTTTAACAGAAGGCCGAGGTACTTGTCGATACGTGAATTAAATAGCATTCAGTAGAATAATATAAAATTAGCATGTGAGATAGCTTCAAAAAATAAGCTTCGGCGATTTTGTATTGTGCTTTTTTAAACCATGCTTTCCATACTGTTAATTAATACTTAACAAAATATCAGCACTATAATTTCTACTGTTATCAAAATGCTTTTTTAAAAATTATTTTCACATCATCATACATATTTTTATGTGTACATTTTGCTTTGCTTTATTTTAAAATGAGCTAACACGCTTTTATTTTACTAACATCAACAGTCAACACTCATGAAACACTCATCATCACTACTAAGAAAAATTAATAATTGCATGCTTAATTTAAAAAGGGTCGCAAAATATTTGATATGTATAAATTTTCATCACTTTCAAGTATAAGTATTTACATATTGGTTTGAGTCCCTCTTGATGCGGTGATTTAAGTCGTCTTGAATCGCTTGAAATGCTTAAAACACAAAACTGATTTTGCGGCTTCGTTTACAAATGAAGAGAATTTTTGTTACAGAATTGTCAGTTCTGCCACAGTGGAGATAATGAGGATAAATTGTTGCTTTGCGACGGCTGTGATCGCGGCTACCATACTTACTGTTTCCGTCCAAAAATGGAAAACATTCCTGATGGGGATTGGTAGGTTCCTTATGATTACTTAAAAAATTAGCCACTTTTTTGCAAGGATAAATAACTTTTTCAATTAATTACAATAGTTTTCTATAAATGTTTACCATATAAATTTCAGGTATTGTCACGAGTGCATGAACAAGGCAACAGGAGAGAGGAACTGTTTAGTTTGTGGAAAAAGAGTTGGAAAGAATTTGGTACTCTGTGAATTATGTCCTAGAGCTTATCATACTGATTGTCATAATCCTGTAATGCCAAAGGTAATTAAATCGTCTTGTTTTATTACCACTGAAATAAACTATCTTTACAATGATTAAATTGTGACTTGAAATATCTTAGATGCCGAGAGGAAAGTGGTACTGCTCAAATTGTCACAGTAAGCAACCAAAGAAGAGAAATAGCAGTCGTAGAAGTCATTCTAAAGGAGCAGCTGGAGGAGGAGCTGCAGGTGCAGGAAGTGGAGGAGGCGGAGGAGCGACACCCAGAGAGAGTGAAAGTTCTGATCATCCACCAGCTAGGTGATTACGATAAAAAAACCAAACATGTCAGCCCTTCGGTTCAATGTGCTTTTCGAGATTTGTCCTCGCTATTTCTCGTAATATTAGATTATATAACTTTCGTTAAATTCCGAAATATTAGTCGATTCTGCGTCTAGTATTGTGCACTGCTTGTTACGTGAAACACCGCTAACGCAGCGCTAATTTAGAGTACTTAAGGTCAACGAAACGAACGTTGTATCACCGGAAAGACTGTAACTGCAAGAAGCTTTTAGTAGCTGGTATGTTACACACAAAAAGCGACTCATGCTAACTTCTGTGTTATTTTGCGCCGTAGTCCAACGCCCTCGACGGCGTCCAACACTCATGCAGAGGACGTCAGTTCATCCGAACCACCGACGCCCACAGCCTCACCCAGAAAGGAAGCCAACAACAGGACGCTGACGAAAAAACAGCAACGAGAACTTGCACCTTGCAAAGTACTTCTTGAACAGCTGGAGCAGCAGGATGAAGCTTGGCCTTTCCTCTTGCCAGTCAATACCAAACAGTTTCCCACTTATAAAAAAATTATTAAAACTCCCATGGATCTCAGTACGATTAAGAAGAAATTACAGGACTCTGTGTAAGTTTAATATATTTTTTGTAACTAGATAATATTTTTCTTATAGTGGGTCATTCGTTTAGGGTCGATTTACAATCTCTTCTTAATTTATATTATTTCAATATTGTCTGTTGAGTTTTCATGCAATTTTTTCTTTCAGCTACAAGGCACGGGATGAATTTTGTGCAGATGTGAGGCAGATGTTTATCAATTGCGAGGTATTTAACGAGGACGACAGCCCAGTTGGAAAAGCGGGCCACGCAATGCGCAACTTTTTTGAAACGCGCTGGACTGAAATCACCGGGGCTCCGCCACCATTGCCACCTCCGCAACCACAGTCACATAGCTGAGGCTCAGCTCGCGCTCGCAACAGCTGCAATAGTTTTGCCCACTTCTATTACTGAAAGCTGAACGCGAGTGTCCTTCTGATTCTTCAAGTTCAAGACTTTTTGTCGTTGTAAGACAAGTCCCACGCTATTTTCGCAACGATCGCGTTATAGCGGTCATCATGATGTCACTGGCAGACAGTTTCCGATACGCTTATTCGTATATTTCGCTCTGTCTGCTGCATTGTCATTCGATCGTCATTCGATTGTCAATCGCAGTTTTGTTCTCTCTCTTTATTTTCGTTTACAAGAAAGAAAAATACTCTCTTTTTATCAGACTGCTTCGAACGCTTAGTTCCTTGAAGCCACTGTAAGCTTTCGGTTAGCGCAATTCGTCGACTGAAAGTCTGAAATTCGCAGGGTTACTTTCTTTTTCTATAATACTTGATTAATTAGAAATATTTCCTTTCTATAAAAAATGCAGTTTATAGATTGAGTTTAAGTTGAGTTAGGGCTGAATTTGACTCCGATTCAAGTTCATAAAGCCGGTCGATGTACTTACAAAGAGTGATTTCTGCCTAAGCAAGTGTGGTGAGATTCCGGATTGTATTATATAGTCTTAGTACTGGGGAATCTTCAGTAAAAGAGATATTTTGCAAAATAATTACAGTGAGAAAGAGAGATATATAAATATATGTGTATAAATATGTATATTATACAGTGTATATATACGCATATAGTCGGATATAACACTTGTACGCACTCACGCTCATCGAAACTCGAGCACGAAAGATTAACGACTGTTTTCAACTACGATATAGCGAATGAGATTTATGTAGTCTAAGAACGAAAAATTAACGCCATTCCATAACTTTCTATCGTCGCTCTTCCGCTTTGGATTCCTGCGACGTATCAAGAACAAATGTACAGAACAGTCGAACGAATCCGTCTCACTAGAAGCGAGAAGAGACATAAAAGAAACGTTTTAAATCACAAGTTGTCAGTATTTTAACGTAAATCTAAATCGCGCGTAAAGTACTGTGAAATTTGACCTAGTACAATGTTTCGTACAAGGAATTTTCCTGCGAACTCAAAGTCTTGTATTAATCGTAACTTAATTGTAAATACGATTCTGGATTTTATGAGAGAGCAGAAAAGAGTGAATGGCCGTGTGTGAAGTTTGACGGCATACTTGGTATTTTTACGAAATTGACTCTCATTTGTAAAGTATTATTATTATCAAAAAAGAGAAAAGGCGAAGGCCGAAGTTATGTCTAGAATGTATCAACAAGTGGCATTAAAAGCGTTCTATTTAGATGAGTTGGGATGTTCAAATGTACATGAAGACTTAATTTAAATCATAAACTTTAAAAATCTTTGATTCGATGTTTATAAAATCGAGGTAAAATAACTTCATCCAATCACCTTTTTGTGTGTGTGCGTGTTTTCCTTTGGAAAGAGAGTGATTTGCTAAACGATACGCGCTGATTACCGAATTTTATGATTCTCTTAAGGAATAAAAAAAAAGAAAACTAAAAAAAATGTAAAAAAAAAAACGGCGTGCTATTGACGTCCACATTTTAA
The DNA here is from genome assembly GCA_900474325.1 of Synergus umbraculus. Lineage (NCBI taxonomy): Eukaryota > Metazoa > Arthropoda > Insecta > Hymenoptera > Cynipidae > Synergus > Synergus umbraculus. The sequence continues at coordinate 34,615 of UCOK01011842.1, forward strand.
TACTGAGATCTTGAATTGGATTCTCAAAACGTCTCTCGGACCTTCGAATTTCGACGAGCAATCAGTATTTGCTTCGCCGATACTGAAAGATTTGCGAACCAACGAATGCGATTACTTATAGCAAAATCGCAAAATTCCTCGCGATCTTTTTTTGAGTATTGCTGCGATAAAACGTTGACACTTCGGAGTCGTCAACGTTCACCTCTTGTTTTATATGTACCTAGTTGATGTAAATTTTTCCGATAACGATGAATATTATAACGGTTATATTAATAATACTGGTACTGTAACGTTAGTAGAAAATAAAAGTATTTGCACGATGAACGGAGTACTAATGCCGAGATAAAGCCTACAAGAGAATACACGCGGAATGCGTCTTTAAGAAACGATGTACAGCGCCAATTTGAAAGTGAAGAGCTTTGAGAGACGGGAAAATGAGTTCAAGAATGCAATAATTAAAGTACAACGATATTGTGGTGTTTTCTGTTAATATTTCTTTCTTTTTTGAATTTTACTTTTTTTTTTTTACAAGTTTCATCGGCTGTGCATCGATTCTGATGCCGACATTCTGGTTTGCGTGTGATTTGCCATTCGCGTTAGATTATTGCGAGCGCATTAAATATCACCCAAGCAAGCAGCACATGCCGACGACAAAAATTTAATTTTTTTTTAAAGTTTAATTATTTATCTGGTACAGTTAAATTGTTAGGGCACAACGCTTTTTATATGAATTTTGATTTTTAACATCGATCGTACGGTATATTATAGCGTATTAATTAATTGTAATAGCGAAAGCAGTAACGATTACAATATCGATTACCGTAACGATTAAAGTAACGAAGTGTGCAGAAAGGACGATGAATATGGAGGTATTGATTGTCTATAGTGTAAAACGAAGGATTACGTTAGGTAACCTTGCAATGCTATTTAAACAGACTTAATTAATGTATTGCAAATGAATTAATAAAGTATAAGCGAAGCGTGTAAACAAACTAAAAAGTATTTTCACTGTAAATTTTCTTGCGAATTTTTACTTTAGTACATACACTTTATATATTTGTTTTGCGTGTTTTGCACCCCGTTTTTTTTCATCTGAATATGCTAGTGCCAGCTAGTGCTAGACTATTAAATATTTCTGTTATTTACCAATGCTTTTCTGTATTTTATTGCTCTTCATATTTTATCTGTTAAGGGCGTTGAAGTTTGAACCCGAGTGTTAAGCTCAAAATTCCATTCTCCGTTTTACTCATTGAAAATTGTAGATAAATATTTTTTCCCTCTGTAGCGCTAATCTTTTTTCAAATATAAGACTGCATACAGAGCGAAGAAATATTTAGTTTAGATATTTTTTTGGATAAAACGAAGAATTCGAAATCTAACTTCAAAATTAAATATTTCCATTCCATTACTATTATTATACATTTTTATATTCGGAATTTAACAGATAATAAAATTAATTTTATATAAACCTTTTTTTTATTAACATAGTCAATAATTCTGTTGAAAATGAAAAATGATTTAATTTCTGTTAGAATAATTACGTATGATCATGCGAAATTCTAATCTAACGGTAAAAGGTAAAAGTTTGAGCTAGACTCGTACAATTGTGTTAGAGAAAATGTTTTTAAACTCACAGTAAAGTTATGTGTGCCCTTTCGAACCAAATTTACCGTTAAGAACTTCCTTTTGACTTGATCTAAATATTTTAACTTTCAAAAGATGATGACTCATCGCTGGTAAGGAAATGATAATTAGTTTCGAGGAGACCTTCATTATCGATGCGTCTTGCAGAATAAGTTAGATGCCTATTTGGCTACAACGAAGAAATACACATTTTATTTTACCTTGGGCATATAGTTTTGCTGATTACATATACATATATCTAATTGCTCTTGATTACAAGCGTGTTCTCTTGGGATTCGGCGATTCGGGTTGTTCATTGTTGCGATTGTGATTATGTTGTGTTGTGTGTAATTTTCTGTTTGTGCTTATGAGCATTTTGAAAAGAAGTGCAATGACGATTTTCAGCAAGAACCTTCACAGAGGAGTGCAACGTGAGTACAATTTTTTAATTTCCATATAAGACCATAATTCTACCATTGCTGTACATACTTGCGAAATAATCGTAGTGACTCGTCAAGTATATATCTCAAAAAATTAAATTTTTAAAATTTTAAATTTCTGCTCCGAAAAAGTAAACACTTGCTGCTTTTTTCTCCAGTTTCTTTTATCATTTCCATCTGTCTATTGCTTATTAATATTTTAAACGTTTTTAAGAAATATTTGAGAAGTAAGGTTTTTTTTTTCTGTAAAAGTGGAAGTTTTTTTGCTTTTTGGAGTAATGAGAGAGAGGTTAAGTTGAGTTGGTAATTTTACACATTTTTCATACATAATTTCTTATTCCATCAATTCTGTGTTATTTTTTATCAGATTAATATTTTTGGTAATGAAGCTCGTATATTTTTATATAAGTAGAACATTTTTGGTGTCGATTTCAAAATCTAAAATTTCCATAAGTAATACTGTAGCAGTTCCAAAATTCTGTTTGAAGTCTGGACTCAAAAACTTAAACTGTGGAGGTGAAAAATTATATTTAATTATTTTATAAAATTATACTTTATAGTGCTGTATATTTTTATCAAGATCTATCAATTTACAGAAACGATCTTTCGAAATATCATGCCTGTTACTCGTGCATAATATATCAATTGAATTTTAACAGTGGTATCATTATCTCGCTTGTGATCTCACTCAAAGTATTTACATTTCTAAGGAATAATCGATTTTTAATACCATTTTTATATTTTATACCTAAAAGTCAAAATTCTTGGTAGAAAATTTAATTTTCTAATTTTAAGTGTTTCTTACAAGAAAGTAAGATCAAAAGTATCAAAAGTAAGATGTTAATTTTATTTGATATTTTCTTGAATAATTATTAATAAATATGATTATTTTTTTAGGGTCTCTGCAGGTCTTACTTTTCCTCAGTCCTTCGTTCTCTGAAAAGGTGCGATCGAATTTAAGCAGTATGAAGATATTTTCAAGGAAAGAGTCCACAAGTTTTGTACCAAAGAGGGTTCTTGTCCTCACAAAGATATCGCGATATCAATTTGAGAAAATGCGTGAGCCTGACCTAGATGAGTCTCTCTTGAGGCTCAAGTTAAAGGAAAGAGGTTCGGATTACGAGGCCATGCTCACGAGTCATTACAGGAATAAAGCTGCCGAGTTAAGAACAACTGAGGTTCTTAGAAATCTCAATATAGAGTATAAAATCATGGACAGGTAAATTTTGACGCTTCTCGAAATGTCTGATTCAATTTAAACAATATGTAATTTGCAATTAAGGTTTTGATAGTAGGTCTACAATTTGGTTTTAAATTGTAGGTTGAGCATAGATAGTTCAAGTGTAGATTGGGCTGACTTAATCTTACCAGTTGGAGGCGATGGAACTTTTCTTTTGGCCTCGAACTTGATTACCGACAACAAAAAACCAATAATGGGCATTAATTCAGACCCTGAATCCTCAGAGGGTTTTCTCCTCTTGCCAGCAAAATATACGCACAATGTATCGGAAATCTTTAGAAAATTAAAAGATGGCGAGTATAAATTCGTAATGAGGAGGAGGATTCGGATTACTTTGAGGGGAGACAACATTTGGAGTCCACCTTCACATTTACACGAGAAATGTCGAGGATCTCCAAATCAGAGGTGAGCGTTATCTTACACATACTTTTACGTAATCCTTGAAGTAAATAATAATCAATCTGTGATATAACCGTATGTCTGTGATATACGATACGATTGTAAAATTGAGCGATGATTTGCGAGATTGGTCTGTTATCTGCTATTATGTAGACAAATTAAATGGTAGTAGTAGATAGATAATACTCAGATCATATATATTTTTTTTGTATGCTAGGCTGTATTTTGAGAAAGAAGAGGATATTTTAGATACATCTCAGGAAGTACCGGAAGAACGAAGATTACCGTGGTTAGCTCTAAACGAAGTAAGGCTTCAAATATACATTTTTATTTAATTATAAAATTAATGAATTGCACGGATTTATTTTTAAAATATGTTTCAATTTGATCAGGTATTCATAGGAGAAACTTTATCTGCAAGAACGAGTTCCTTGCTTATGAAACTGGACGATGAGGAGAAATATCAAAAGATTAAAAGCTCAGGTTTGTGTGTAAGCACTGGAACAGGTTCAACTTCTTGGTTCAAGTCGATATGTTCTTTGAGTCCCCAAACAGTCCAAGACGTTTTGAGCTTAGCAAATCCCGAGAAAGTTTACACACACGAGGATGCTGAGAATATTTGTTCGGAGTACAACAACAGGTTGCAATTCTCCCCGGGTAAGAATAACTAAATTATATTATAATTATATGTCTTTTTTCTTCTTTTTCATTTAATATCCCCTGAAATTCATTTAATTAAATCTTTTCTTTTTCAATTTCAGAGGATGCAAGGATGAATTATGCGATTCGTGACTTGATAGTTTCGGCAACTTGGCCACTTCCAAAAAGTATGAGTCCAAAAGGATTTTGCATGAGGGTCATGGTTCGATCCCTCTGCCACGATTCTGGTCTTGTACTTGACGGTGGAATTTCAGTACCCTTTCCTATGGGAACCATAGCAATTCTTGAGACACATCCTGAAGATTCTCTACGAAACATCGTTTTAGAGTAATTAAGAAAAAGCTTAAGTACTTTCTTCCGAGAAAAGCTAGGAGCTTTCTGTGTTTTTGATACAAAGACTATCTATATTTTCTACTTAAACGTTTCTCGAATCGAGACTACAAAAGTCTGATTCTCATTTTTAGATCAGACTGACTCGATGAGAGGGTGAAGATGTGATAAAAGCCGACAGAAGGTTTCATTGAAAGGAATTCTACAATTTTCTTTACTTAAAAGACTTTAAACATGTACATACGTGTATTTTTCCAATACAATTCGCAATCGCAGTAAACGCACGTGTTTAAAGCGCACAATACACGAAAATCATGTAATTATTTTTTTTAGTGGATTTGAGATGTAAAGATAAAGAAGAAGAAGAAGAAGAAGAATTTTCTGAGATAACCTTGGAAAAAGAAACGTTATTCTTAAATGAATTTTAAAATGTGCAAATAAGATCGATAAAAACACGACATAATATGAAGTTGATCCGTGATCATCAGCATTTAGTTACCTGTTCTCGTGAAATCGGAAATATGATCATCAAACTCTGTAGAAACTTGTACAAAACATATTGTTTGTATCTTTAGGGTTATAGAGCATGTTGGGTAAGTCATCTTTATTTAGAAGATGCTTAGGAAAAGATTTATCTTAAAATTTACTTGGTGTTGGTGGAAAGTCCAATTCCAGGTTCTATGCAGTACCGATAAATCTGCAATTTTTATTTTTTTATATATTCCTTACCTCTGTATATGTAACAAATTTTGACTTTGATATGTGCAATTTTCTTGCGTAATAAAAAATGGACAAAGTACAAATTCCTATTATATATTTATGTATAACTTTTTCCACTTTTTTCTTCTTTATGATTTCTTCGCATGAAAAAGGGATTGAATTTATATTTCTTCTTTGTTTAAGGCTGTTGGAGCAACGGACAAAAAGTAATTTCAGAATTCCATACAAAAACTACATTTCAGTATTTTGCAGTCTCAAAAAAGGGTTTTGGTAATTTAAAAAAGAAGGGTTGAGAAGGGAAGGGATAAAAGGTTGTTATTTGAATTTCCCGCCACAAATTGGATGAAAATTTTCACGGAGCAGGGTTGCAAACGTAATATACTCTAGGTAATTTACGTATGTAGTTTTTTCATCGACATATAAATTAAATAAAAATTGAATTAAAATATAAATTACGTACGTAATTTACGTGAAAAATACAAAATTATGTATGTATGCAGTTAGGGGATTTTAGACGTAAAAAAAAATTAGTAGTGTGCAAGCCTGGAATCGAGTGTACCCTCCCTTCTATTTCTAGTGATTTCACCTTCCCACCACTTTCCACCCTGATTCCCCTAGTTCCACTCCTGGAAACAGCTGGAAACGCGAGTGTGTGCGTGTGTGAGTGTGTGAAGTGTTTATATTTTGCATAAGTGAATGAATATATAGTTAAAAAAAATCAACACAATTAAATGGTGGCAAATGATGAAATAATAAGATTTTAAGGTGCAAAACTCACATTTTGGGGTGATGTGATTCACAATAAAAGACTTGGAAACCGGTTAGGTATGCAATTCTTAGCGAAAAGTGTAATTTTCTTAAACCTTACGGAATATTCTTTGCATTAAGAGGTATTTGGATTTTTAATCAATAATTAGTTGTTTAAGATCCCTTTATTTCACGATTCGAGTTCTCTTAAGAAAATATTTATTTATTTCTTAAGAAAATCATTAAAATAAAAGCATCCACAAAACGAAGTTGAGGTTAGGTGAACAATGACAATTTCTCGCATTTTGCTTTTTCATTTCCTTTTACATTTTAAGAAATATGTAGTGTTTTAATTGTGGTTTAATCGTCATTTGTTTAACTTCCGATGTGTTCCTAAAGTTATTATTCTTGTACGAATTATATGTAGGTATGTATCATGAATATATGAAGTTTTTAATTATTTTCTCAATGGATTGTTTAAGATCTGTTTTCTATACTTTGTTATAATGACAGTGACGTAATTAGGTTTTTTTTTGATTATTTTTAATAATCTCTTTGTCGTTTTATCAAGTTATATTTCTATTCTACTAAAACATACTCAGTGAGATTGACCTTTATTGTACTGAAAGTTCATATTTTTGAGATGTTAGTTTCGTGGAAGGTAAACAAATATTGATAAATGCTGTTTACAACGTTTATAAACCAACAGGTCTAATTTGTTTTCAAGTATGATTGTTTCTTTTGAAATTATTGACTGATTATTGCTTTTATGATCATTTTTAAAATTTATAAACGAAAATATACATTTTTAATAAATTATTTTTATTTTTATTTCTAGATGATGAAATTTACTTTTGTATTTTCGTTTATAAATGCAATCGGCCGTTACATATAATAAATTGGCATCAAGCGCTCTCCGCCATGAGTCAGTTTAATATTTCATAATTTTGAGCAATTAAAAGGATTCAAACGAAACAAGTTTTATTCTGTAAAGAGCATCAAGTGATTTATTATTTTTTATTTTATATATGCTTTTTTAATTTTTGTAAAAATGATTTTTCAACTAAAATTCTTCAAATAATCATAATTCATATAAGGTGTACAGAAAAGATCGGTTCCTTTTGAGGTGACGAATTAATTGACCGATAATATTAATATATTTTATTGAAAATTAGAAAAGTTATGGTTATAATTAATGGTTCCTCTGTGAGGAAGCAAATTTTTTATAAAATGAGAACCAAAGTTATACAACTTTATAGCCAGTTAAAACTTTTTTTTTTTATTTTAGAAGAACCGCTTAATTATGGCCGACATTGACAGGCAAATTAGGGCCGTTGCTGAGAACCTTCAGGCCTCTGTTGAGTCTCAATCTCAACGTAGTTCCTACTCACAAAGTGTTCATAGTATCAATACTATCAATAGGACGAGGGACATAATCTTCAGCGAGGATCTCATTGCGGGTGCTCGGCACAATGAACGAATGTCAAATGTTAGACGGTTTTTTTGTCTCTTTGTAACCTTTGATCTCCTCTTTACTTGTCTCCTTTGGCTTATATGTTCCACGGTAAGTGACCTTTATTAATTCTGGATATATTTTTTATTCTGAAATTTAATTTTAAAAACTCTTTATAATGAAGAATATTATTTCAGATCGCTGGGGAAAATGCCGAGTCGGCGTTCGTTGATCAAGTGGTTCATTATAAAATGTCCACGTCCCTATTTGACATTGTAGTAAGTTTGAATTAATTTCGTATTTTAGAATTAGTCAGTTATGAGCTTTTAAGGCCATGTATAATTCACGTAACTTGGCACTTGTAACTATATTTTAAGTATTCGGGGAACACATTAAAAAACTAATAATTAAAATAATTGTTCGTAGCAAATAAACGTAAGGAAAACAATAACGTATATATAAATGAAAATATTTAGGACCAGTATAAAAATGTTACGGAATTTCATTCAACTGAAAGTTTTTTTTATAATAATGCACTCAAATTTTATGCAAAAATTTTTCGCACATTGTTTGCATCTAATTTGCATGATTTAGCTCTGCACATTTTCAGAGCGGTAAGGTAGAAATATGATAAGTAATAGGTACATGGCCTTAAGCTACCTTAATGAAATAAAGAAAAATCAAATTAGCTTCGAAATTCAAAATAAATTAATGCTTCTTTTATCTTTTTTAGATGGCTGCAATTTGCAGGTTCACAGTTTTATTACTATTTTACGCATTGCTACATATAAATCATTGGATAATCATAGCAGTGAGTAGATTAGTTCTATTTTATATTATATGATTTCAGAATAAAATATTCGACAATTAAGTTGTCTTTTTTTTTGTTTCAGCTGTCTACAACCTTAACTTGTGCATTTCTCATAACCAAAGTTTTTCTTTTCGACGTAAGTTTTCAAATATGGAACTTAATCTTAATACTTAAGAAAGCGTGATTTTATCCATACGTATTACGCGAATTTTATCGTAATTACATAAATAATTTTGAGCAACAGATAGCAATGAGGAAAAGATTAACGCAACGCTGTCTTTCTCCTTAATAATTTAATATTTTCTAATATATCTGATCAAAAGATAACCTTTGTGTTAAATAATTTCGAATATATACAAAGTGTTAAATATATATACGTTTCTCATGTTTTACAGTGGTCGCGTTATAGTCAACCAGTTTTCCAAGTGCTGCTTATAGTAGCGTCCTTTATTCTGGCATGGGGTGAAGCATGGTTCTATGATATTAAAGTAGTTCCTCAAGAAACATATGCTAGAGATTGGATTCTGGGTAAGATTCTGGTTTTTCGTCTCTGCTTTTGTTATTCTTTCTTACAATAATACTATTACTTTTATTTTTACGGTAAATTCTAAATACTGTTTTATTGTAGGGTCTGTAGATTCAGAAAGGGCCCCACTTCTTCGACCAGGAACCCAAACTACGGGACAATATAGTGAAAACGTAGGTACTTTCTACACTCCTATGGATTCTCGAAATCCCTCAGACAACGAAGACGAAGAAGATACAGGAAGAAATCCAACAGATTCGTCGTTTCATCCAACAACAATTACGCTTACAGATCAAAAGGTTAGTTCTTGAATTTCGGCATTTTGCTTCAAAATTTATCATCTACTAATAATAAGGAGACCAAACTGTCAGAGGAAAGCCTTTCGAAACTGGTAAATAAAAACATGTCTTAAGTCTTTGGAAGACCTTTAAATGAGTGCGCATGTGCGTAATTGTACTTTTCCTATTCATGGGAAAGTGTGCGAGTGAGAAAGTTAAAAATTTTAAATAAATAAATAAATAATTAAATATTTTAAATACGCACATGCGCACTCATTTAAAATTTTTGCAAAGACTTAAGGTCATGTTTTTATTTCCAGGTGGCGAGACGGAGACCGGAGTTCGGTCTCCTTATTACTCCTTCGTAGTGCTCTCACAGAGAATGCGAGTGACGTATGTCGAATGATTTTTATCTCATATATATATGAAAGTTGACGAAACAGATAGGTTCAGTCGATTTTAACACTTCCATCACTTGCAACATGAACTTTGTCAAAGATTTTTTTACAAGACACTTAAAAACATTTGATAAGTCCGTTATGAAAATCCCAGAGTGTGGAGTTAATGAGAGTGATACCATCGTGTGTTTTCAATATTTTTAATTTATTGGTGAATTAACCCTCCGCCGTTTTTAGTTATTTTTACAACCTTCGGCATCCTTGTGGGTCATTTGTGTCTCTATTTTATCATTCAATTGTTTTTGAGTATTCAACAAATTTTTTTCTGTCGTATAACGCCTCTTTCCAATAAAATTCGACTTCGAAAAATCGACTGGGTCACACAAAAGACCCACAAGGACAGTGGAAGGTTAAAATTGGTGTTAATAAGTGTGTTCTGTAATTAAGTGTTCAGTTTTAATTCGTTTAAAAATTAGTTTTTGGCAAATTTGCCTTTTGAATTTCTCTAAACATTCTATAGATTTTTCTTTCTGATAAAAGACATTTTTTACATTCTCATCAGAGAGGATTTTTGTGCAAACCGGAAACATGTTTCTACGAATTTGTCTGTAGATTTTTAGTCTGTTAGCATGATAACTTTCGAAAGAATTGACAGATGGATTGATTTTTGAAAATTATCAGTTATAGTATTTACAAAATTCAAGAAAAAAAACGAAAATTAAAATTTTAAACCAAAAAACGCACGATATGAAAAAAAGTTTAGAGGGGAAAACGTTACTTTTTGAACGCTCTACAATATTGTGATAACTTTGTGAATTTTCTTGAAAAATCGAAATTTCAAACTTTAAGTCAAACAACGCTTTGTTCAATTGTTGCGTTACAAAAAATCAAATAATTCAGTATTAATACATTTCATTTATAAATATGAATGATGATATCAAATTTTCTTCTGAAATAATTTCAGAAGTTCTTTTTCTTTCCTTTGCTCGTTTTTTGAGGGTGAAACATGGAAGATTTATTTAATTCATATTACATTCAATATTCTGATAAATACTTTTGCAAGTTTTGAGATATTAGTTGTACAAATAATTATTATCAATTTAATCGATTTATCTGGAATTATTTTTAAGTTATAGCGTCGACTAAAAATATTAGTGACATCCATTCACACACACATCTTGCAAATTGATTAGAACCTTGGTATTAGTCATTAAAAGATTAAGGCAACAAACTACCATAATTCAATGTTGACGCAAGAACAGGAAAAGATTTGTTGCTTTGACAAAAAATAATTAAATACATTTTTTAATATACTTGACTCTGTTAGTATGTCAAGGTCAAGCTTTAATAAACAGAGTTTTGAATTGATTTTCGCAGAAGGAAGAGTACATGAAAAAAGCGAAAGCATTGCTGAATAGTTCGTCAGAATTGCTAATATCACAAGAATGGGATATAGACAAAACAACAAAGGATGGCGATGTTATTTCCTTTTTATACTTACCAACAACTGGCAAAAAGATTTTAAAAATAACGGTAAGATTCAATTTTTTGTTAAATTAAAATAAGAGAAAAATTTGCATAGAAGATAACATAAGTATTAATTATGAGATTAATTATGACATTTTTAATGCTTGGTTTCGATAAATTAATTAATATTGATTAATATTAGATGACTTAGTGCCCCTTGTTGAACAATTAAGATTTCATCACGCACTTAATCATAACAAAAATATTACTCGAAAAAATTCCAATTGTCGTGATTAATATTAGCATCACTTATTTTATTGCTTTTGTTCAAGGGAATTGTAAACGTTTCTGCCAGAATTATCTCGGATTATTTGTTCGAGAATGTTGAAGAATCCTCAAAGTGGAATACACAATTAACTGAATGTAAAAAAATTAAAGTAGGTATCTTTATAATATTCATACCAGACATATATACATTTTTTTTTCATTTTTTGTATGTTAATGAAAGTATTTTGATTTTCTTGTAGTCAATAGACGAAAATACCGATATTGTATATCAAGCAACACCATCTTTTGGCAATGGAATGGTAACGGCAAGAGATTTTGTAATTCTTCGACATCGGGGCAATTTTGGCCCATATTACGTTAGTTGCGGAATGTCGATACCATTCAAAGAATATCCTTCTCGAAAGAATTACACTCGGTAAGTAATTAAAAACTGATTCTCTCTTTTACATAAAAATAGTTTATAAAAGTCTGTTTCCTATTTTATTTTTTTATTTTGTTGCTTCCACATAGAGGAATTATTTTTTAATTTATTTTTCGATTACAAGTTATCAAGTCACCAAAATTCAAAGCTTATCTAATGTGAAGAAATATTCCTTGTGTCGAGGCGAATTAGTTGTCCTGCAAGATTCAATATATTTTATTGAAAAAAATGTCTTTTGTTGACACGAATCAGATGACATTATATTTGATTAATTATAATTAATGTTTCCTCTATAAGGAAGCAATTCATGTTTGTTTTGTAGGAAGCAAAATGCTCATTGAATGAACACAAAAGTTGATACAACTTCACAGCTAGTTTTTTTAATTTTTTAATTGGTAAAAGGAATGCGTTGTAGACTTTGAATTAATTATACTAAAACTGGAAACGTCAAACATTTCCAACATCCAGTTTCATTTTCCACTTCATGCATTCTGGTATGGCATTGAAAGCATTGTGTTTCAATGGTTTCAATGATTCACGTTCGTCAGTAATTATTCATTTCACTAGCTGAGCCTTTTGTGTCTTTGTGCGGTTTGGTACATAAAGCATTGCTCGAGAAATAGAATCTCATGAGTACATGTCATGTTTGATTTGCAATGAGAATACCATAATTAAACAAATATATTTTTTAAATTCCTGATTAAATTTGAGAAGAAAATAATTATTATACTAGTAGCCGTTGCTATAATATTAAGAAAGACATTTTTTTCTTAATACGTATCAATTTTATGAATAAATCTTAATAATAATTTGTTAATTGTTTTTTTTTTCATATCCAGAGGAGATACACTTATTGGATGCTTCGCAGCTGAGGATCTTCCAGAAGGTGACAAATGTCGTTTCACCTGGATCCTGAATACTGATTTAAAGTTACAATGGATACCACAAAAGTTGATAGACAACGTATCGGTAACAGCACTCGCTGATTTCATGAAACTTTTGAGGAAGCATGTTCAAATTTTAAGATCATGACTAATCTTTAAAGGCCAGGTGAGCCTTCCGTGCAAAAGATATAATAAAAACTCTAGTAAAAGTGACTTTACCAATAGATCAAAAACTCCTGAACTAATTCTTGTGTGAAAAAGGACACTATAGATGGATTTTTTTGGGGAAACATCACAGTTGAAACAATACAGTTGAAACTTGAAAAATTATAACATTCGCAATAGATAGAGTTCATGTCAGTAAGGAAATACCACATTGTATTATATCTTCATATCTACTCAGATATGCTTACCAATACTTTCGATATTTAACAGATTCTTAAACGGTATACCCATAGATATAATTTTTACCGTTCGATAAAGACTTTAAATTTTTTTTAATTAAAGTACGTATCATCGACGTAATCTACATTCTTTTGATACAAAATAGATAGATATAAAAAAAATTAGGCGTCAGTGCGCTGAGCACGAGCTTTAATTTGTAAAATATATATTATAAATTTATTATAAATGCATGTTTATCATAGCTTTCTTTGTATAAAAAATTTCATATGATCTTCCATTCAGGAAAGAAAAGCTTTCATAACTTTTCTGAGATAGTCTTTGTAAGTAAAAATAGTATGCAGAAAAAACTGATGCTTCAGTCCCGATAGAGGAAACTTTTTGTGTAAATTAAAATTTATGATTTATTGGAATTGGAAGACACTAATTTGCAATATTTATTATGAATTATGTTACTGAAATTTTTTCTAAAATTAAATTTGATATTTTCCGATCTCTAATTAGTATGAGAAGGGCATTTCAGTCAGGCATATATTCAATTTGCATTTTCACACTGAATTTGTGTTAAATTATGTGATAACAAAGTATAGTGACTTTAATTCGAGAAATGGTTTTTAGAGCAGTAAAAATGTAAAATGTTCGAAATATTAATTCTCAGATTATGACATATACGCACTTTTGTACAGAAGAAATATATGTATATAATTTTATTCCAATATTTTGATTCAAAAGTACATTGAAATTCCACTTCTTCGCTAGTATTATGATGGATTATTTCGTAAACTCGTTAATAATCGACCAGCGAACATGTAAAAGGGATTTTGCGTCAAGCCTAGTAGGACTTATTTTTAGCTACGTCTGGACAGAGTGAAAGTTCATAAGATCTCGATTACGCAGCTTCTGCCTAAAATAAAATCGCGTTCATTTTCATGTTCCACTACAAGCACTGTGTTAATAAACACAAGTAAAATTAGGACCATTCAATTACAAATCTGAGTTCTCCAATCGATCGATAAGAAGAATTCCAATTCTTTACAATTTTCTTAGAACAAAAATCATTGTCTATTTTTCATATAATTAAGATTACATATATTATCATTATTTTATAATCTAAGATTAATTGAATCCTTATGAATTTTCAAACAATAGCACAAAGGCGAAATTAGTTGCTTAAGAGATAGATGTTACAGATGTTTCATTTTGTGTAAATAATTAAATTAAATATAGTCTTACGATACAGTTTGCATTTATAAAGAAATATGTAGTTTCTTTTTGATTATTAGAATATTGTTGATTATTTATTAATGTTCTCATTTATTAAATAATCAATAAATTCGAACGTAACAATCATTATTGATTTGATTCAGCGATTCGCTTATCACTGATTTAAATGTAGAGAATTGAAATCATTTATTAGATTACGAGTTCTATCCATAAATTGGCCGCAGCAGTAATTGAAATAGTTTATAGTACCCAACGAAGTTGGAGAGTCGTGAATTTTAATGAAGCTAAAGTAGAACGATAATTGCCTCGAAAAGGTTTGAATCGGTTTTTGAAACATGGAGTGTAGCAATTATTTAAACCATGTATATAATTGCTATCCACATAATTATATATATGTTATACACACATGGATCTCTGTTTTATTGTAGAAATGCACAAGAATTAGCTCAGCTTTTCGTTAGCAATTAGCATATGTGAATCGTTAATACTGCCCAGTCGTTATAAGGATTAAGGATAATCAAGGATAGACAAACGAGCATTTTCTCTAGGCATTACAATAAATATACATTACAGGTGTTATTTCCATTTTGGAAGAAGTAATATTGGAAATATTATTAGTAGAAGAAATATTTGTATATAAATGTATACTGCACTCTCTAAACTTGAATCAGTGGAAAATCCGTGAAATTTCACTGATTCTCAGTCAAATTCCACTGATTCTCAGTGACTCTTTTCTGAATATTTTAATCAGTGAAAAATCAACTGGAAATCAGTATAGGCCTATAATGATTTTCCTGTACACAATTTTCTATAATTTTTTCGCAATTATAAGAAATTAATTATAGGAATATCATCAAATATTTTTATATTATTTATTTCTTTAATCGAAAATAATTGTAGGAAACTGATTATTGATAAATTATAGAAAAATAATTATAGGAAGATCATTATAGAAATAAAATTATGGGAAAATTATTTTAGGATAAAATCCTCATTGATGAAATCAGTGAGGATTTTCACTGATTTAATACACAACCGCACTGATTGAAATAGCTAGAAATAAGTTACTGAATCAATCTGTAAGGATTTTACTGATCCAAATTTAGAAAGTATACCTTTCTTGCGATTACAGGAAAATTATTATAAAAGAATATTTATAGTAAAATCATTATAGAAAAATAATTATGGAAAATTCATTATTCTAATAGGTATTATTTATTTTTCAAATTATTTTTTCCTATAATTTTCTCGAGTTTATTAGGAAAATGTTTATAAGAAAATTATAAACATTAAAATTATAAACTCTAAATGATAGGCACATCATTATTGGAAAAAAATTGTAGCATAGATCATTGTCGAAAAATCATTAATATTTAGAAATAATTCACTGAATCAAATCAGTAAGGCTTTTCACTGATTCAGATCCGATTTAAGGGCATGTGATACTTTACCATAAGAGCAAATTAGTTATACCAATTATACATTCATAATAATAAATATTTTTAGCTAATAAGAGTCAACAAACCTTCGCCTCATATAGACGAAGGTTTATTGACTCTTATTAACTAAAAATGTTTATTATTATGAATGTATAATTGGTATAACTAATTTGTTCTTATGGTAAAGTATCACATGCCCTTAAGAAATATATATTTTTCGCGATTACAAGAAAATTATTATAAAAGAATAATTATAGGAAAATCATTATAGCAGTGGCGGATCCAGGGGGGGTGTTTTGGGTGTCCGATCCCCCCCCTAAAAAAATATATGTCTATAAAAATTTTGGAACGTGTTTCATGAATTGTAAAAGGTTTATCTTGAATTTGAAATTCGAACCCCCCCTCCCAAATATTTTCTGGATCCGCCCCTGCATTATAGAAAACAATTATTGAAAAGTAATTATGGAAAATTGTCATTATATATTATTATAAAAAGGGTTTTCTATGTTTAGAAAGTTACGGTAATGTTGACGTGTTAACTATACAATTTTTTTCCAATCATTTTGCAAATCTGACTGTTGGGATATAATATTCAGCGGGATTTCAGGAGCGGCTAGGGTGGATCTGCGCAGGGATCAGATTCGCCTGTTTTCACGCATAGTCAACTTCATCAGTCGGTTTCGCGCTTTACGCGTGTGACGACGTCTTCGTCAAACGTGATCAAATAAAGGAAAAATTTACTGACAGTGACAATCTTTAACGTGGTCCCACAAATACTTTGATCCTCAAGGATATCACAATTCTGGAAAATTCTTTGCCATCCCAACTGACAAGAAGACCTTCCGTCGGGAGGAAAAGTTCCAGCGCGTGAAAAAAGTGCAGTGCTAAGGAACATGATGTGCTGGAAATGGTATGTTGAATCACATAACATTTCATAACAATTAAATTTCAATGGAAACAACAAAAATTCGACATTTTTGTTTACATAAAATAACTAAATTTCTGCTAACTTTCCTGTCTTTTTGGAGCAATATTTTCTTTGCAAACAATGGCTGTGGTATTAAGTTAGATATATATATATATATATATAAATTAGACAGTTTTTTCTGAATTTTAGTAGAAAGGTAAATACTGCAGTATAAAATTTCCTAAACAAAATTTAATTATCTGTATTTGTTCTATGATGCATTTTGAATAGAGTCTGCTTTAAACTTTCCGTAAACACGAAGGTAGTAAATAAAGTCATTGAGAGTAGAAATATGGAAACAAAAACAAATAATTATAAATATAATTAAACAGTGAATTAAAATTACAATTAGTTACAAAACAAATAAAAGGTATTACAGGTATTGCAGTAAATAATAATAAGAGAATGAATAATTCTTATTCTGTTTATCAAAGTCACGTTTTCCGGGTTGAGTAAGAAGTAGATTAATTTTGATTTGAAGAAATTTTTCTTGGCTCAAAAATGACCATTAATCTCCAATGTAGTATTTCTTCTTGGATAAAGTATTTTATTTATCATGCAAATACAATTTTGAGGAATGAAAAAATGAAGTTTTATAGATCTCTATTTATTAAATTCAGGATACGTTTGTCACACGATTTATTCTCTTTTTTATTTTAAAATTAGCTTATCGAGAATATTTTACTGAAAAATGCTTTTATTTATACATAAACGATTATTTATATATTTACTAAAACAATTTGCATTTCATGTTATCTGGAACCTTGAATTTCTCTTTCTCTCTAGAAAATTACGAGCTTGATTAATAATTACTTTGGTTAATAACGTGAATGAGAATTTGCATTAAACAAAAAAGTAATTAAATGAAAGTGACTAGTAAGGAGAGAATTAAGGTACATTTTTTTCTTACATGCGACAAATTCTCTCTTTTGCCCAACCCTTCATTTAATAATTAGAAAACGTGTTTAATTACTTATAAACCTGACATATTTATAGGAGTAAAAATGAGTCAAATTACTCTAAAGCTCTTAATATAAATATTTTACGTCCAATTATACTTTGTGCTAACTTTGTGCTTTTAAATTAAATTATGCAAAAAAGTTTTGTTATCTCAGGGTCTACTTTTGCAATAATTCTTTTTAATATCTACTACGTTTCTGTTTTATTAAGTTTTTATTATATTTCGTTACAAAGATATATAATATATAATATATATTATAAAAATAAATATTTATAAATATTTTTGTAATTATTAATTACATTTTATAATATTATTTATATAATATATAAATAGATTTGTAAATCATATTCCAGTAATTTCTCTGAGGCAATCGATTCTTTGATTCTAGTCTTGATTTAGTCAGATAAATCGAGATCTAATTAAATTTTCACGTACACGTTCCGTATTTCCGATAAATGCGATCGGATTCTCTTTATCCTCAGTTGAACACTGACAGGTACAGCAACAACATGGACTTGATTAATGTTAATGGGATTTGGTATTCTATCATAGTCTGCAAGCAGCGGGGACGTCTTTATTTACAATTAAAATCTTCTATTTACAATTAAAATCTTCTATAGTTTTCTAGACTGATCCCATTTCAAATCATGCAATGAGGTTGTCAAAATATTTTGGCATGAAAGTATACACCCAAAAAACAGTTTCTTTGTATCAAAGAAATTTTCTTTACATCAATTAAAATATATTGATACTCAAAATTTTCCAAAATCAATTGAAATCTCTTGAAATTCCTTCAAATTCATTGAAATCTTTTTATTAAATAAATTTTAAATAACTTGCTTTACATTCTTTTCTTTTTAATGAAAAGTTGGAATTTTGAGATTATATTTCGAATTCTGCATTTTAAGGGTAAAATATTTCAATTATAGGAATTATCTCTCTATAGCCACTGTTCTATTTTAAAAAAGAATACGTCTACAGAGAGAAAATATATCTAATTATAATATTTGATTAGTAAAATGAGGAAATAGAATTTTTTGTGTGGCATTTGGTTTGAATTCTTCAAAAGATCCTTAAAATTACTTCAAATCACTTAAAATATCTTGAAATCTCTTTAAATCCCTGATTAACAATTTCGAAACCTTGGCAACTCAATTGTGATACTTTTTTCTTTATAAGGAGGAAAGCACTTATAAGCAGGAAAAATGCGGGAAATATCCGGGAATTTCGTAGGGAAAATTTGATAGACACCCTGTATTTTGTAATTATTAACTAATTAATCAATAAAATTTTTGTTCTGAATCGCTTCAGTTTTAGAAGTTATTTATTATTTTTTCTCTGTTTGTCTAAAATAGTTTTCTTTTCTTGTGAAAAGAATTTCACAAAAGATCTGAGCAGTCTCTAAATTATGTCTAAATTACAGCAGTATCGTCAAAATATTTGAAGTAAACGTTCTTGTAATATCTGTCCTGTAAACAGAAAACGCAAATGCTCAAACATACGGCACACGAAATGGTTTTCGTATTCTTGATCTTAACTTGTAGGATGTTCTTCTAAATTTGTATCCAACGAGTTATATCTAGAATTTCCGAGATGTCGAAAATATCATATTTATTATCATTAATAAAGTGATTTTATGGGACTATTTCCCAAATATTAGTTTTCCACTTCTATTATCAATATTTTCGTTTTTAAGTGTAAACACATCTTCTCCTTGTAGGTTTAATTAAAGATCGACATCATTTATTGTAAATATTGTGCAAAAATTACTGAATGAATTTGCAAGATTAAAATTAGAATCGTTTTTAATTCAGACTCTCTTTTCGTTCAATGCAGGGAGTACAATTTATTGCTGCGTGAGAAGATAGGAACCAAAGTATTATAAAAGGTTTAAATAAGAAATTCAAATAATCAGAGAGATGTAAATTTCTTATAAAAAGGGGAAATTGGCTCTATTTTTATTCCTTTAATCAACTACATTCCCGGAGTAAATTTCTTA
This sequence comes from Synergus umbraculus, assembly GCA_900474325.1. Classification (NCBI taxonomy): domain Eukaryota; kingdom Metazoa; phylum Arthropoda; class Insecta; order Hymenoptera; family Cynipidae; genus Synergus; species Synergus umbraculus. The sequence continues at coordinate 54,292 of UCOK01011842.1, forward strand.
TTGAAATATTTCAGAAGACGGAAGTTTTTTCTGATTCAATTCAATATTGATTTCTTGATTTTCCAATTTCTGAAAATAAAGCTCTTTCAAAGTGCATTCAGAGGGCTTAGGAAGAATATAGGAAAGGAATTAATTTCTCCCTCTTAGAGACGAGCACAAACATTTATGGTACACACATTTTTCAGAAATTCAATTTTCTTTGTGATTTTTCATTCCTGAGATGCAATTTTAGATAAAGAAATGATGCCACCACTTGTTGCTGTTTTGTTAAGAAATATTATCTGTTTTTAATCGTTTTTGTTGAGAAGCTTATGATTTTTTATAAATATTTATTATGCAAATATTTATATCAAAAAAGCTTTTTTAGTTGAATAAATTAAATGGTATTTTCGTTTTCTTTAGTTACATTTCAAAATAAAAGATAAATGTTTTCCCTAAGGCTTAACTCATTCTGTCAACTGCATGACTTGCATTATGTAAGCCACTTTATGTTTGGAAAGAATGCTGATAGGAGGAATAAAATTTATACTCTTATCACGATTTCACCGAGTAACCGTTTTTCTTTTGGTTTTTATAAAAAAAAAACTTTTGATTAACTTTTAGTTTTAACATTTATTATCTTAAAAGATCAGACACAAATTTGAAAATATATTTAAAAAATTTTTTTCAGTGTGTATCTTTACTTTATCATTTATCTTCTTTCCGGTTGTTAGGGTCTTCCTTAGTGTCAAGTTTCATAGCCATTATATTATCGGAAGGTGAAAATTATATCAGGTCGATTATTTATGAAGCTTGAATTTGTAGAGAACAACAAATTTTACTTGAATTTGATACTATTATTATTGTCAATTACTAACACTAGTATTTTAACTCTCCTAGGAATTTAAAGAAATTTTTAAGGATTTTAAGGAATTTTAAGTAATTTTTTTAAATTTTGGCCTGTTCCTTTTTCATAGTTTTGTTTTTTTCAAATAATATTGGTATTTTTTATTTTGAAGGGGGGTGTCAAAAAAGATTTTACCCAGGGAGCCACATAGACTAAGACCGGCATTGCATTCTGATTTTTGGTAAAATTTTCAGAATGTGCGGTCCTGGGGTAATAAAGTTCTATTTTATACTTTGATTCATCATTTGCGAATAAAAGTCTTATACGACTTGGCTTTAAAAATTTTGTTATAGCCCCTTTTCATTGGTTTTCATCTGGTACTTCCGGTGCACCGAAAATTTTCATTGGCTTGTGGCCAGGGAAATGCGAAGTAGTATTTCCAGGTTTTCTTTGAGATTCTCTAGGTTTCTAAAGATTTCAAGAAATTTTCGATTATTTTAAAGGATTTTAAAAGGTTTCTAGGAATTTAAAGTGATTACAAGAGATTTGTATAATATTTAAAAGATTTAGTTGAATTTTAAAGGACTTCGTGAAATTTTAAGAGATTTTTAAGGACGTTTAGGGAATTTAAGGAATTTTAAGGAATTTTCAAGTTCCTTAAGGAATTTTCAAGGATTTTAAAATACTTTTAAATATTTTAAGAAATTTTGATTTTAATGTTCCTCGTAGAATTTTAAAGGATTTCACAAGATTTTTATAATTTTTTAAAAAGATTTTGTTGTATTTTAAGGAATTTTGAAGTTTTCAAAAGTTTTAAAAGAGTTTTATGTACTTTGAGGGATTTAAAAATTTTTCGTGGAATTATAAAGGATTATAAATATTTTTGTGGAATTTCAAAATATTTCAAGATATTCTGAAAATATTTTATGGAATTTTGAAGGCTTACATGAAATTTTAAGAGATTTTGAGGATTTTAAAAAGATTTTGAAGTTTTTCGTGGAATTTAAAGTTTTTCAAATGATTTTGAGGAATTTTAAAAAGATTAGTGAAAATTGAAGCGATTTCATGAAATATTAACAAATTTGAAAGGATTTCGTGGAACTAAAAGATTTTTCAAGGAATTTTAAGAATTGTTCAATAATTGTAAAGGATTTTAAAAGGTTTCTATACTAATTTAAAGTGATTATAAGAGATTTGTATATTATTTAAAAGATTTAGTGGAATTTAAAGGACTTCGTGAAATTTTAAGAGATTTTTAAGGAAGTTTAGGGAATTCAAAGAATTTTAAGGAATTTTCAAGTTCTTTGAGGAATTTTAAAGTATTTTAAAAAGCTTGTAAATATTTAAAGAAATTTTGATTTTTGAAATGTGATTTTAAAGTTCCTCATCGAATTTTAAAGAATTTCACAAGATTTTTATAATTTTTTAAAAATATTTTGTGAAATTCTAGGGAATTTGGAAAAGTTTTCAAAAATTTTAAAAGAGTTTTACGTACTTTGAGGGATTTTAAAGTTTTTCGTGTAATTATAAAGGAGTTTAAGAAACTTGTTGGCATTTTAAGAGTTTTGAAGGGATTATAAATATTTTTGTGGAATTTTGAATAATTACAGGAAATTTTAAGAGACTTTTAGGAATTTTAAAAGATTTTGAAGTTTTTCGTGGAATTTAAAATTTGTCAAATGATTCTGAGGAATTTTAAAAAGATTAGTGAAAATTGAAGCGATTTCATGAAATATTAACAAATTTGAAGGGATTTCGTGGAATTTTAAGATTTTTCAAGGAATTTCAAGAAATTTCAATGAATTTTAAGATTTCCACGGTTTTATTTATTTAAAAAAATATATTTTTATGGATATTACAAATTTTAAATAATTTGAAGTGATTTTACATTTAAAAAGATTTTAAATTTATAAGTTTTTGAAAAATGTAATATTATTGAAAATTTGTGCGTATTTTTCATACTTTTTTCTCAGGAAAATTTGTCTTAAAGTCAGGGAAATGTCAGGGAAAATTGAAAATGTCAGAAAATCTGAAAAATTGAATCTTGTGGCCACACTGATCGTGAAGTAGTTGAGCTTGTTCAGTTCACACTCTGTTGCATCAATTAAATAGTACATTACTCTCATTCAGTTGTCTGGAACTTTTATATATCGATTATTGACTATTGATTGATTATATCAGTCAGAAAGAGATCAGCATCGTAAATAAGAGATTGGCATGATCGAATGTCTTTTTTACTCGCCCCCTATTACGGTTTGATATTTTTTTTATGTTCGATATTATAGATTGAGCGAAATGAAAATATAACTGAAAGAAAGGTCACTTTGACGAAAGTTTCGGATTGAAATTTATTCCGATCAAATCTGAAACTTTCCGAATCATTCTTAAATTTTTATCCGAATCAAACAGTTTAATTTCGATCCAATCCGAAGGAAGGTCTCAATCCGAATTAATTCGAAGCTCATTCAAAATCTATCCGAATGAATCCGGACTTTCTGAATCAATCCGAATGATCCCAAAATTAATTCTGGTCAATTTGGATTCATTCGGATTTATTTTGAATGAGCCTCGTATTGATTCGGATTGAAAATGACTCGGAAAATTTCGAATTGATTCGGAATGGATTTCAATCTGAAACTTTCATGAGAAAACTACTCTGGTGTCGTTCTCTTATAATCGTATATTCTATACGTGTGTTTCAACAGGTTGTCTTTTCATGGCACTTTTTTCGCCTTTATTTTATTACTTCATATCCTCTTTTTATTTTGAGATGAAAAATGTGCATCCTATTAATTTATCTCTCTATAGAAATTTCCATTTTTTTGTAGAACTTTGTAGATTTTGAAAGCACTCTACACTGAAGAGACTTCAATGGAGTATTTAATTAAATCTGTAACTTTGATAACTAACACTCACTCTGAGATAATTAATTTCAATAAGCCGACGTGAAATTAGATTATTATTTAATTTGGTCTACTTTAACAGTAAATCGCTATATGTGCTTATATATAATGTAATGAAGATGAAAATATTATTTTTCTCTAGTCTAAACTGCCTCTATTGCTCCAACTATTTCAATAATAATAATTTGTTCTTTTCCAAAGAATTAATTATTATTGAGTTTACAAGATTAGGCTATTTCTTTTTTAAGCGAAATTTATTTCCTCTAAGGTGATTTATTCAAACTGAGGAATGCTATATTTGCTTTGAGAGATTGGTTATATTTGGTTTGCTTATTTCTGTAGAATTTATCGACGCAAGTTCCTTTGGTAAAGAGAAAAGCCAGGTTTAACTTTAAAAGTGTAGAAGGGAAAATTCGAACAAGTGTTTTGCATTGTAAATTCAACGGTTTTACTTTTCTCTAACTCATTTGTAACTTGCACGTCTTCTTTATGATTTTAAACATATTTTAACGCTATTCTGAAATAATTTTGCAATTCCTTCTCTGAAATTTAATGTTTCTCTAATTTCATGGGAGACTTTGTAAATTGTTTATCATAACGAAGAAAAGCTTCCTCAAATCAGACTCTGATTACAAATCTTTTTAAAACTTTTTTCATTTGTCAGTTTTCATATTTACGAAATACTGACAAAAAAATCAACTTGTATGAAAAATGTATTTACAAAAAAAAAGTCATATTTGGTCCAGTGGTGATTCAACAATGAAGTTTGACAAACAATATCGCGTATTGAAAATCGAAAAGCAAACTCGCTTTGATTAAAAGCTCTTACTCCACATTTTATGATTTTTTTCCAATATTTCCCTAGATTAGGAGAATTTCCTAAATGGAAATTTTATTTCCTAATGAAAAGCAGGGATAGGACCTGGCAGGGTTGAAAGAGAGGGTTTTTATTTCCTACTTCCTATTTGGAACGAAGCAGGGCCTAAATAGGACTATTTATTATAATGATAAGTCTTCTGAAGTGGGACAGTATTAAAAACAACTCATATTAACTTTTCCTATCCGTAATTACCTTGGGTAACTTAAAAAAGGGATAATACCTATGTCCCAAGGGTACGTTATTTCTATGGGTCGTGCACCCTCCCCCCTTACCTTAGCCCTAGCCTTGTATAAACTTCTTTGTCTAGTAGTCTCACTCCTTCTCTTTCCTTCTTCGTTTTCACCCCATTTTCAAGGTCATTCCACGGAGGTATCGTTACTATGGCAACGCACGAGCCCAGAATAACGGGCAGCCCCTTTTCATCCCCTTTCTATGTCCTCTTTCCACCTATGTAGTATACCTTCGTATGGCAGAAGTAACAGAGTAACAATTGAATAATAATTAATAAATAATTGCTTAATTTCGCTCGATTCGCGTAAAAAGTGTTTTTTGAAGCAGTCATCAGTTCATCCAAGCATTTTATTTCAAAATAAACATTATTAATACATTCAAAACTAATTTTCAGAGTTTAGTTACAAGTAACTAAGTTACTAAAAAATTACGTTATTTGTAACTTTTAGGGTAACTTAGTTACGATTTTTGCAGTAACTTGTAACTTAATTTTAGTTACTTTGAAGTTACTTGTGTTTTTTTATATCTCTTTTTTATGGTCAAATTTTCATTTTTTTTCTAACAAAAAAGAAAGAAATTAAAGATTCGAATTTGAAAATCGTTTTTTTTTAAATAATATTTTAATGAATTATTAATGTTTTTATTATAGTAATATAATAATAAAAAATAATTTTATTAATATTACATTAATTATTTTTAAATTTAAAAATTAAGGAAGTAAAAAAAGTAACTTTTTAGGTAACTTGAAGTTACTTGTCTGGTAACTGTAACTAGTTAGAGTTACAAGTAATGTAACTGTAACTTAGTTACTTTTTTTCGTTAAGTAACGTAACTTTAACTAGTTACTGAAAAAAAAGTAACTTACCCAACACTGAGTTTGACACGTTACTACCCAGAAGTAATGTGTTAACGTTAACGGGTGTCTACTACCGGGAAAAACCGGGAAAACCAGGAATAGGCCTGGAATTTTGTATACTGGGAAAAAACCGGGAATACACCTGGAATTTTTTTCAAGAACCTACTTTTATAAACTAGTTTTGATTGAGTAACTTAGTTGCTCAAAATTAAGGCTGATTAGTAGTTGAGTAAATACTTGCAGTATTACACATATAACTTTTATAATTTATTTAAGAAATTTTAGAAACTATCCAAAGATTTCGAAGGATTATAAATAATTTCCAGGTATTCTCTGAGATTCTTTACGTTTTTAATGATTTCAAGACATTTTCAATAATTATAAAGGATTTAAAGAGATTTTTAAGGAAGTTTAGAGAATTCAAAGAATTTGTAAGGAATTCTAAGGAATTTTAAAGGAGTTTAAAAAGCTTGTAAAAATTTTAAGAAATTGTGATTTTTCAAAGTGATTTCAATGTACCTCATAGAATCATAAATGATTTCATAAGATTTTTAATAAATTTTTAAAGATTTTGTGGGATTTTGAAAATTTTTCGAAAATTTTAAAAGATGTTTTACGTATTTCAAGGGATTTTAAAGATTTTTCGTGGAGTTATAAACGATTTTAGGAAACTTGTAAAAATTTTAAGAAATTTTAATTATTTTAAAGTGATTTTAAAGAATTTAAATGTTCCTCATGGAATTTTAAACGATTTCACAACATTTTTATGATTTATACAAGATTTTATAGAATTTTAGGGGAAAAGTATTCAAAAATTGTGAAAGATTTTTACGTATTTTAAAGAATTTTACTAGTCCTCATAGAATTTAAAAAATTTTAAGTCATTTTTTATTTTTAAAAAACTTTGTGAGATCTTTTATTTAAAGAGTTTTTCTTTAGAGATTTTAATGCACATTAGGAAATTTTACAGAATGTCACTAGATTTTTATGATTTATAAAAGATTTTGTATAATAATTGTAAAGGATTTCATGGAATTTATATGATATTTAAAGATGTTTTCAGGAATTTCAAGAAATTTCAAAAGTTGTTGTAAATTTGAGAGATTTTTACGAATATTAAATGTTGTCATTTTAAATTTCAAAGGCTTTCAAGTGAAAGTTTCTGAAAGTTAGGGAAAAGTCAGGGATTCTTAAAAATTCCATAAAATCTTTTAAAAATCAAAAAATTTCTTGCAAGCTCTTAAAAAAGTGTGTTTTTACTTTCCTGGAAAATCAGGGATTTAGCCTTGAAAAAGCGGGAAAACGCCTGGAATTTGAATCAATTGAGTCAGTAGACACTCTGAATAAATAGTTAATTTGTTTAATTACCGTTACTAAAAAAAGTAATTTTTTTCGAACGTGTTAATGTCAAACACTGAATTTCTTGATTTTTATCGCCTTGAAAGAGGGGGGAAAGGAGGAAAAGAGGAGGGGAGGTGGATATGATGGTATATTTGCCAGGAGGGGTTTGGAGGGGTGAGGGGGATTTTGTGACACTCCCAACCCCTCACCCACTCTCGAGGGGTTGCTCCCCTTGAAAATTCTTTGAAAATTATCAAAAATGTGAAATTGGAAATTATTTCGAGGGATCCCTTTTTATGGTTTCATCGATGACCCATATTTTTTGTTGATTCGATTTATATTTTTGATTTATATTATTATATTCATTACATTTATCAGAGTCAAATTATAATTAGTGAGAATAATCATTTAATATCATTTTTTGATATTTTATTATTTTTTTACTTTCTTGCTGTTGCTCTCTTTTGAAATTATTTTTTTAATAATAATGGTTCGTTGATTCGAAAAAAAAATTTGTAAAAGTATAGTTTATATAAATAAGCTGAAATTTAAAATCAGCTTCCTTTTAGAAAGAAAGTGTCTGCTTTTATTAACTCGGGACTATTATTGGTTCTAAATTGAAAACACTTTTCTTCCTTTGTTTCGAAATTCCTAATTTTCATTGTCGCTGAGATTAAGATTAATTCGTCGAATACCAATGAGTAGATCTCAGTGCCAACCGACCACCTGTATAAACCACGACCACAGCCAAGCCGCTGTCGTCACTTTTCTTGTTTCTTTGCGTTTGTGTGGCTGAATGTGTGTGTGTTCATGGGTGAATGCTACGACTAATCGACCATGTGAGAAACATGTCTCTTGGTCCATAGTTTCGTTGTCAGTTGCTAATTTGTACATAATTAGTGCCTAGGGGTTCCATGGATTAATCGATTAAATCGACAAATAAATGGATAAATCGATCTTTTGGCTTTTCAATTAATCGGTTGGATCTATTTTTTTTTCTTAGATCTTGAGAATCTAAGAAATTTCCAATTTCGATGAAGAAACTATAATCTTTTCAGGGAACTTTTCTTTTCTTCAATTATTTAAACAGTTACTTTGTAACTCGCTTTGTGAATTAAAATGCTGATCTACTTTGCGAAAAGACTATGAGAAAAGATATTTGAATATATGGACCTCATAAATCACCGATGTGACGTAAAACCTTCACTGGAAGCAATTCGCCTCAGACATAAATAATTCATTTTTATTATCCTGAAACTACTGCAAACTTGACTTCCAATTTATTGATATCATTTTTAAGAATACATAAAATCGCAGCCCCTGATATTTTTTTAAGTAGTTTTTGTTAGTAAGAAAATTTTGCTTGTAATCTGTGCCATCGATTGATTAAATTACTGGAAGAAAGTTTAATCGAAGCTTCAGATAAATCTGAACTCGCTAAACTTAATGCTTTTAAGATTGATGTTTTTTTATTTTAAATTGTTAAAATGATCCAAGTTTTAATAATCTTACTGTAAACTGTAAACTTTTCTAGTTATCTGCAAAAAGGAAATATGTAAATCATGTTTTTTATTAAAAAAAATAAGCGCGCGTTTACAAGCCAATCTAAATCTGAATTAGTGAAAAGTGAGTCACTAATTTATTTTAGTGAAAAATTCTACTAATTGTTAGTTATTTTTAATTAAAACTTTAGTGAAAAGTTGAAAACTGCGAATTGAAATAGTGAAATACAACTAATAATTAGTAAAAATTTTCACTAATTCAGATTTATAGAGAGTTAAAAGTCAGCTTAAGAAGTCCAGTAATAAAAATTCTATTAAAAGTAACACTGAAAACATAATGAAGAAGGAAATAAGATTGTTGGCTCATTCAATTGGACGTGTTAACTTTCTCGACATTTTCGTTCTCCCACAAAATACGTCAACTTAAGTTGGCAGCAGAACATCAACAACTGAAACAACTCGAGCGCGGCACGTGAGTTGGCGTGAGCCAACACGTGCTCGATTTGTGTGACGTCATTGATAAGAAAAACGTAGAATGCAAAGTTTTAAGACACCTTAAAAGTTACATGATTTCATTGTCTTGATCATCATGCAATTTCAAAATTATGTGAAAAAGTACTGAAGAAAGCAAGAAAGAAAGAGTACGGGAGAAACTCGATCCTGTCAGAAAGTTGTAAACTTCTAGTCTGACAAACTTTTTAATTTTTTTTTTAGACATTTAAGACATTTAGAGAAGATTTAAAACATTTTAAAGTAGTTCAAGTAATTTTTTTGATTTCCAAGATCAATTCCTTGAAATCTCTTGAAAACCTCTTGAATTTCCTTAAAATTTAAAATCTCTTGCAATCCTTAAAATCCTAATTTTATCTTTAAAATTCCTTTAAATTTTATAAAGTAATCTCTTAAAATCTAGGCCAACATCAGGTAAATTTCTGCTGGTAAATAAATAAATATATTAGGTTTTAGGGAACTTTGGAACATTTTTTTTTATAGTTCTCGAATTAAAGAAGATAAGTGAAATAATAATAATGTATAAGTCGATGAAAAGTAACTATTTTCTGATTCGATGGCGTTTCCATTTACTCGATTGCGATCACAACTTAAGGGGGTGTTTTTTTACGTCATCTTTTTATCGTCACTGATCATTATGTATTAGATACTATCAACCTACAATTTATTTTTTACGGTCAAATAGATGTTGATTAATCGGAAAAAAATATGTCTGCATGGAATAAAAGAAATAGTGTGATTGAAAAATCTGCTCGTCACATACGCCCTTCTTGACCCTTAGTGACATAAGCCTTTATTGATCCCTTAAGTGAAATACCATAAAATACCCACGTAAATCCCATAAAATATTTTATGAAAGTATTAGAAATAACGTCAGACTTCATAAAGTTCTTAAAAATTTCATAAAATCTTTTAAAGATCAAAAGATTTCTTGCAATCCTTGAAAATTACTAAAAATCTCATAAAATTTCATAAAATCATTGAAAATTTCAATACAATTTTTTTAAAAGTCATTAAACTCTCTTTTTTCTTAAAATTCTTGGAAATCTTTTAAAATTTCGAAATTCCTCGAAATTCCACGACAAGATTGAAAATCCCTTATAATCCCACAGAAACCTTTTTAAATCTCTTAAAATTTACCGAAAACATTCGAAATAGTTTAAAATTTGTCTTTAAATTTCGTATCCGCTAGAATTAAATTTATTATAATCTTTAAAAGGAGGAATAACAAAACACAAAAAACAAACAAGAAAATAATGTAAATTGGGGTTGTTGCTCTTAGGAGATAAAGGACCAGATAAATAAACATAAAAACTCTTTTGTTAAAAAGAATAGAAAAGTTTGTATCGAATAGGAAGCAACAGAAGAACCTATGGATTTTTTTTTTAATCCTGGGATTTTTTTCAAGAACCTACTTTTATAAACAATTTTTGATTGAGTAACTTAGTTGCTCAAAATTAAGACTGATTAGTAGTAGTTGAGTAAATACTTGCAGTATTACATATATAACTTTTATAATTTATTTAAGAAATTTTAGAAACTATTCAAAGATTTCGAAGGATTATAAATAATTTCCAGGTATTCTCTGAGATTCTTTACGTTTTTAATGATTTCAAGACATTTTCAATAATTATAAAGGATTTAAAGAGATTTTTAAGGAAGTTTAGGGAATTCTAAGGAATTTTAAAGGAGTTTAAAAAGCTTGTAAAAATTTTAAGAAATTTTGATTTTTCAAAGTGATTTTAAGGGATTTTAATGTTCCTCATGGAATCATAAATGATTTCATGAGATTTTTTATAAATTTTTAAAGATTTTGTGGAATTTTGAATAGTTTTCGAAAATTGTAAAAGATTTTTTACGTATTTCAAGTTTTTTCGTAGAGTTATAAAGGATTTTAGGAAACTTGTAAAACTTTTAAATCTCTTAAAATTTACCGAAAACATTCGAAATAGTTTAAAATTTGTCTTTAAATTTCGTATCCGCTAGAATTAAATCTATTATAATCTTTAAAAGGAGGAATAACAAAACACAAAAAACAAACAAGAAAATAATGTAAATTGGGGTTGTTGCTCTTAGGAGATAAAGGACCAGATAAATAAATATAAAAACTCTTTTGTTAAAAAGAATACAGAAGTTTGTATCGAATAGGAAGCGACAGAAGAACCTATCGCCAATAGAATTTATTTAAGTACCACTTATACTTTCGGTACTCTGCCAAAGAAATTTTCCTCTACGAGACACATGACATCTCCAGTAGCTCATCCTCTTATTGGGGAGCCTGACGTTTTGATGTATGATCCTAAAACTTGTAGAGAGAACTTTGCTTTTATGCTTCTAAAATGGGTCAAATCGCGAAGGAATGTGTTAACACAAACTTCAAACAAAGAAAGTAAAATTTTGGTGATTTAAATAAATAATTTAATTTCTAAATCACGATCTCAGTTTTAAGAGAGTTCAAATGAAAGTTTTAAGTTTTAAGTTGTTGCAATTGAAAATAGAAATAATTTAAAGTTAAAAATAGAGATAATTTAATGAATTAAAATTAATACTATTTTCGTGAGATGAGTTTGAAACTTGTTCCTCTAGAAAAGAAGAACAATGCAAATTGTAGCTTTTGTCTCTTCCTGACCCAATTGTATAAACTGCATCTGAAAATCTTAGTGAGAAACTTGAAAAGTTATTCTATTAAAGTTATAATGGCTGGGATGAATCTTAATAGTTAAAGTTATCAAAATGTATCTTGTGGGTTTTGACGTTAACTACTGTACTTCTACTCAACTATTGAATAGTACAAGAAAATAATAATTCATGCACTAGTAGTAATAAATAATTAATTTCAAGCTTATCTGGTTCCTATACATTTTACCTGGTAAACATTATGCAAATAATTTGAATTTGGTTTATGCAACTTTTAGTCAAACTTTAAAGCTGATATTCTATTATTTTTCAATTATTATATAACAAGAAAGATGCTAAACTAAGAGAATAGAGAAATGAGAAAAACAGACAAATAAGGGTATTTGAGGGTTGATGAAGATAAACGATACTCAATGTCTAAATTGAAGAGAGTTGAGGTGTTTAGACGTGTTCTAAAGTGGATGAATGCGTGTTCCGGGATGGGGCTGAGAATAATGAGAAAGAACTGAAAGGGGGTTGTATAAAGTATGAGGGTTGAAAATTCTATACATCCCTATCGCTAAAAAATGTTAATGAGCGCTTTTAATTTTTTAATTAGCTGCTAAAATTAACTACATTATAGAAACCCCCATTAATTAATATTTAGTTATTTCCGCATAGTCGCATAATACGTTTCAAAATTTAGTATTAATTAATTGATAATTAATATTAATTTCAATACTTTTTTTTAATATTCTAATATAGTTAATTAACTATATTGGAATATACTTGATTGCAAAAGATTTTAGTGATTTTAAAGAATTTTAAAGGATTTCAAGAAATTTATAGTAATTTTAGGGAATTTCAAAGAATTGTAAGAGATTTTGATTGATTTCAGGGATTTAAAGGGATTTTTGAAAAAGTTGAAAGGGATATCAAAAGATTTTTTCAGATTTCACAAGATCTCAAGAATTTTAACTGATTTTCACAAATTTAAAGGAATTGGAAGAGATTTAAAGATATTTCAAGGGATTTTAATGAAATCCCAGAGATTTTAATATATTTGAAAGGATTTTAAGGGATTAAGGGATTTTAATGGATTTCATTTGATTTCACAAGAACGAACGCGCGCTCCACGCGCGCATTTACGTTCTTATTCAATATTATATAATTTATTATATATTATTTTTTTAATCTCTTAAAATATATGTTAAACTTCGTCGAAATCTCTTAAAATTTTCAAAAACTTCTTGAGATTCTTTTAAATTCAATGATAACAATTCAACTTCCATGAAATCCTTTAAAATTCTCATCAAATCCTTTAAAGATTAGAAAAATCTCTCGAAATTACTTAAAATTATTAGAAATCTCATAAAACTTCATCAAATTCTTACAAACCTTTTAAAGTCCCTTAAAATTTCACGAAATATTCTAAAATCCCATACAATTCTACAAAATTGTTTTAATATCCTAAAAATTTCTTCAATTTCGTAAAAATCACTTAAAAATCGTTAAAAATGCACATAAAAACCTTCAAAATTATTAATCTCTGCAAATCTATGTTAAAATTAGTGAAACTCTAAAAATAGACATTTTTAGAGATTATCTCCCATGAAATTCTTACAAATTCCAGAGAAATTTTCAAGCTCATAAATCTTCTGAAATCCATATTAAAATTTATGAAAATCTCTAAAAATTCCTAATAACCTTTTGAAATTTCATGAAAAAAATTTTCAAATCTCTTCAAATTCCCAAAAAAATTCTTAAAATTTTACGATAAAATTTAAAATCTCTTTATATATTTTAAATCCCTTATAAATATTACATAGAAATCTTATCAAATTCCATGAAATCCTTTAAAATTCTCACAAAATCATTTAATTATCAGAAAAATCTCAAAAATCACTTAAAATTATTAGAAATCTCGTAAAATTACTTAAAATATCTGGATAATATTTCAAATTCCTTAAGACCTCAT
>UCOK01011849.1:0-13535 GCA_900474325.1 Synergus umbraculus
GGTAAATATGACATCTTGAACCTTCAAATTCAAGCTTCAGCACTGCTTGAAAATTCAATGTCGTTGCACATTCCTCCTTTATACTTCATAAATAGTATCTTCGATTGGCTGGATTTTTTAAACTCGTTCAACTCATTCTCATTTGCAGCAAAGTACTTTTGCATTCTCAGAGGAAGGAATACCGTGCATGTATCCTCCAGATCAACAACAATTTTTTCTCCAAACTTTGTGTTAATATTTCGAACGTCTGTGATCTGCTGTGTTGTATTCAGCTTAAGATCCTTCAACTTCTTGATAGGAAGAAAGTCCCTCTCACACGCAAGCTTGTTGAGTTTACAAAAATCCATTTTTAGTAATTGATTTAAAACTTTTATTCACTTTTCAGAAAATATTTACTTTTTTATTGTTAGGTTTTCGAAATTTTTTGATATTTCACGAATGTTAGAATACACTTTCACTAACTGTTTTAATTCTTTAACTTCCTTTAAAAATAATTCAATTCGAATCTTTAACTCTTTATGCTGCTTACTACTTGGCATTTGCTGTTGCACTTGAAAGTTAAGGGATGTGCTGCGGTTTATATAGGACTTTTTATCTAATTTCTTAGAATTTCTTATCTTATTGTTATGGCTACCGTATAATATAACACCAATGTTTATGTTTCATTCTCCCTGAATGAAAGTATGAAACCATCCCTTAAGAATTCCTATGTTACCGGATACTTTTGTTTTTTCTGTAATTTAATACTTTCTCCCTGCATGAAAGTATGACACCATCCCTTAAGAATTCCTATGTTACCTGATACTTTTATTTTTCTGTAATTTAATTTCTCCCTGCATGATAGTTTTCTCAGGAGTGGGGGTAAAACAGGTTTGGACTTGCATAGAAATTTGTAATATGACGCCATTTCTCAGAATTCTATATAACTTGATACGCCCTGTTTATACAAAATTTCTCCGGGGGTAAATCCTTTTTCGACATGCATCAAACTATGACGTCATCTCTCAGGAATTCCTATGTAACCCGATACTTTTGTTTTTCTGTAATTGAAACATCCTTTGTTTATGTTAAAAATTCTTATCAACGGAAATGAGTCATCATTTCTATGACGTCACCCACATTCCTACCCTTGCGATTCAAATTCACACAGACAGACTCACACCAACGCAAGCTCACACGGACATGCACTAATACTAATCTATCCAGAACCGGCCCTGTTATACTACTAAATATCTTGTTCAAATATTTTTTAAGTAAAATAAAAATATTAAATTTTGAAGTTAGATTTTGAATTCTTCGTTTTATGCAAAAAGTATCGAAATTAAATATTTTTTCGCTCTGTGCGCAGTATTATATTTGAAAAAAGATTAGTGCTAGAGAGCGCAAAAATATTTATCTATAATTTTCGTTGAGTAAAATGGAGAATAGAATTTTGAGCTTAATACTTGGGTCCAACACCCTTAATATTCGAAAATTCGAACCCGCCACATTAGCCGCCGCGGCGAAATTTACATTCGCAAAATGTGATGTTAGATTCATGTGTATTTTTACTACCATTAATAAATTTAACGCTTTTAAAGTAGGTGTAAACTTTATTACCTTCCTGACGTGAAAATGTGAAACGTATTTTAGATGTTTATACAGTACAGTATTGAGATTGATAAATAACTACAAAGACTATTTCCTACACGGAAAACAGGTTAGGAGAACAGTCGCGCAAAGAGGAAAGTAGCAGCGCCACCACCGGTGGAGGTAGCCACTGCACCGTTTTGGTGCAGTGGCCAGTCCGTTTGGGGGTGAATGGTTACCCCACGAGAACGGATAGCTGCTGTAGGCGAGCAGTTGCCTTATTTATGGGTGAATGGTTCTCCCATAAAAGTGAACTGCTCTCCCATTGGATGAGTAAGCAGCCCGCAGTATGCGTGGATTAGCATGAACACCAATTGGGGCACCAGTTACCCTAACCTTTTTTCCGTGTACTTCGATATTAAACGTGATTGTTGGATTCGGAACTTTAGTGTCGTCAAGTTGCTGCACTCTCTTGAAGTATGACAGTGCCATCTTGGGTAGTGAAAATTTGAATGAAACAGTATCATTGGTCCGATTTGGTGTCTATATATCACACGTGCCTATGGAAGTGTACATAGACGTGTATACTTTATACGTAGTTATTTTATACCTCATCGGCTCAACAAAAAACACTGCATTCGATAAGAAAAGCTCGGTTGCTGGATATAAAAGTAAGTAGATATTAAAATTTTATTAAATTTTCCTTTTCCTCATTACAAATTAGTAATTGTTGTCGATTAAGGGTCAAGTATATTTACAGAAGAATTCTATTTTTAAAGTTGCTTAAGATAAACATTAATTCGTAATCATAATCTCAAAGCTATATTCATATATGTTCAGGGTAAGAGCACTGGTTATTGCCACACTGCGATTTAATCGTTGACATTCCCCTCCAATTTATCATATTCTGACTACAAAAAGTGACTTTTTTTGTAGAGAGTATAATAAATATTAAAATTTTTCTATTGTTTCAAGCAAATTAGATGGGGTGCCCACGAAAAGTGGCCAGTACTAATAACTAGATCTATTAAGCTATATAGCATCTCGACAATCGAATTTAACTGTTTCAAATATCTCATAGTTTTTTGTTATCTTTACAACAGATGGATGTTATAGAAGGACAAAAGGCGAGCAGCAAAGTTCACGTGTGCAAAGAAACGGGGTACATCTATCATTTTGCTAAAGAAAAGGATGCATATTTTTGTATACTTAGAACGACCGCTAAGAAGTGTCCTGGTAAAGACAAAATAATTGACGGTAAGGTCAAGTGCATAAAAATTCATGTGCATACACCGGACCAAGCAGAAATACGTAAACGGGCTATACAAAAGGAAATCAAAGACTTAGCTGTAAATAATCCTACAATGTTGACTAAAGAAATCGTTGCGGAAGGTACATCCAGGTAATTTTTTTTACAAATTCAAAAGCCCCTGCATTTTTTTCTGTTAATTTCTCTAGAGATTTACTAATGTAGATTAATTTATTATAATTAATATTGTTTAAAATATTTTAGACATGAAGCTGGACCAATCATCTCTCACCGCAGATACGATAGAAACATATATCAAGAGATTACAAAATAAGGTTCCAGCTGTAACTCCATCATTGGAAGATTTTTGTAATCATTTGATAGATTCTGCGGTGTATCCTTTTTCTTTCGATATCTGCAGAATTTTATTTGGACATATTTGAGGTAATTTTACTAAACTTCATTCAAGTTTTACTTTCTTATTTTTTTCCGAATATAAATAACACAGGCCCACAAAAAAAAAAGTTATCTGAACTTTTGATGGTTTTTTTATGGTTTTTTGAGATTTACTAAAAAACTACCTGCAAAATTGTTAATTTGGACCCAGATTCGAATTCTACGAATAAAAATACGTCGGAAACAATGTTTCAATTTTTTTTATTCGAAGATTTTACTCGTGGAGAGATTTAAATACATAAAGGCCCTTACCTGATGAAATTTAAAAGAACTGCGACTTTTAATTGGAATTGTTTGTGCTTTTTACGAACAGGTCTATTTCTATAAGTTTTCGACAAACAAAACTGTTAACTTGAACCCGGAAGATTCGAATTTTACGTATAAAAAATCATTTTTTATTTTTGCATCAATTTTTATTATTTTGAACCTCTATAAACAAACAGTTTCAATTAAAAGTCGCAGTTCTTTGAAATTTCATCAGGTAAGGGCCTTTATGTATTTAAATCTCTCCACGAGTAAAATCTTCGAATAAAAAAAAATTGAAACATGGTTTCCGACGTATTTTTATTCTTAGAATTCGAATCTGGGTCCAAATTAACAATTTTGCAGGTAGTTTTTTTAGTAAATCTCAAAAAACCATAAAAAAACTCATCAAAAACCCATATTTTTGGCGTTTATCTCGGAAACCACCCAGGAAACTCCCTAATTTTATTTCAAGTTCAGGTTCAGCGTTGAAAAATACATAGACATAGATCTTTTTCGTGATAAGCACAAACAATTAAAATTTAAAGTCGCAGTTTTTTAGAATTTCATAAGCTATGAATTCAAATCTTCGAGCAAAAAAAAAAAATTGGAACATGGTTTCCGACGTATTTTTATTCGTAGAATTCGAATCTGGGTTCAAATTTACAATTTTGTTGTTCGTTTTTTGGTAATCTTCGAAAAACCATGAAAAAACCAAGTTTTTTGTGTTTATCTCGAAAACGACCAGGAAAATCCCTTTATTTTATTTCAAATTCAGATTCAGCGTCGAAAAATACACGGAAGTAGAGCTTCCCCAACAACAGAACCATGGTTTTTGCGTTTATGTCGAAAACGATCCGGGAAACCCCCTAATTTTATTGCAAATTCGGATTCAGCGTGGAAAAATACATGAAAGTAAGTTTGTCCCATCAAAAGTTCAGATAACTTTTTTTATGGGCTTGTGTAATCTTTTTAACCCGCTCTTTTTACTTGCAAGCATTTTATAAACTCTTTTTTCAAGTCACGTCATGTCAACTAACATTTGTGTTTTTCCTTAACTGAATTGTTTCATTATATATTCCAGAATTTTTCCGGCACCGCCAATATGGAAGAGCTTTTGATTATATACAGCAGAGTTCATAATAAGGTATACTTTTGATATCAATTAAACTTACATGTACGCTGAGAAAAAAGATAATTTTTTTCCTACAATTTTCTGCACTCCACAAGATGCAGTATTTATACGAAAAAAATTAATGGTGAAAGTAAAATATGAGAGTCTTTATTTTCCAAATTATGTTTATGAAAATGTTTTTAACTATTCATATCTCTTCCAATCACATTTAATTTATTTGAAATTATACTCAGTTTCATTGAGAACCGAATAGTATTAATTGTACCTTAACTTAGCCTTGAGAAACTTAAGTTAGGGGAAATCCCCTTATTCACTAACGAACCTAGTTCATGTACCATTTCGTACAGATTTCCTACTTGCCATCCTATACCTGTATTCTTAGCATATTCCAACGTTTACCGTATGATCACTGTTAGCTGATTTATTTTGTTTATTCTAGAGCATTCCTGTTATGTTTTTTTTGTATATACGAAAGGAAATGAAGAAATGTACAACCCATTTTTTGAAGAACTAAAGAGAATTGCTCCCAACCTTGAAGACCAGTTATCATTAAGGACGATGGACTTAGGAGGAAAAATTGCCACTTTTTTGCAACGTCGCAATTTTGCCGTGCATTTGCACATCAATTCTATTCGACCGTATTTGCGGAGCAAATCGGATCGAAATGAAATTTCTTTGGGCCTCAAAAAACTCTAATGTGGCAGGAGTATGTGTATTGGCTTACTTTTTCGAAAAAAGGGGGAAAACATTTTTAATATAAGTTTTTAATATAAGTGACAGAAGACCTACCCGAGGTGCACCCGGGTGGGAAATCTGAACGTGTCTTAGTGACTTAGCAGTAGCAGACGCCAAGTAGCAGATGCCAGACGAGAGCATGGTACATACAGTTCATGCACAATAAGTTCTTCGCGCGTCCTCTTTTGGTGTGTCGGATTCATAATAGTTTTTTTTTTCGAATTTGCACTGTTTCTCGTTTTTTCTAAAAAAAAAGAGGATTTTCTAAGACAGGTAGGTCTTCTGTCACTTATATTAAAAACTTATATTAAAAATGTTTTTCCCCTTTTTTCGAAAAAGTAAGCCAATACATATACAAACAGAGTTTTTTGAAGCCCAAAGAAATTTTATTTCGATCCGATTTGCTCCGCAAATACGGTCGAATGGCATTGATGTGCAAATGCACGGCAAAATTGCGACGTTGACACATAATGCCTTGTAAGTCCATCGCGCTTAATGATGGGATATTTTTTGGATTCTTGCGTAAATTCCTTCAATCAAGTATTCCCTGCAGTTTATCTTTTCGGCTTTTATTATTATTTTTCAAAGGTAAGCTCTTTTCCAATTATTTTAAAATAGTTTAATTTGATATAGTTTAAACTACTTGTCTGTCTTTATTTTAACAGGCAATCTGATCGTATTGGAAGTTGGCTGGATTATCTGAAGATATAGATAATATATTGTTATCAACACTGACTCTTCCTTTCTTGCCGAGCAATATGATTTCTGATGAAATTACTTTTCTAACCAAAAAGGGGGAGAAGCTGGCAGATCAAAATCTTCAATTACTGGAATTCCTTAGATACTTATATCAGTGGAATGATCTTGCTGAGTCTAAAACATCATTTATAAAGTAGATATTATACATTACATTTTTAATAATATCATTGCGTATTTTTAATAGCGAAAAGGAGAAAAATGTGTGCTCGAGAGGGTGGACGTGGAAGAGGTAGAGGACGCGGAAAAATCAACCAAACATATGGACAAACATGCACTCGCAGTACAAAATTTGGAAATCCTGTTAAGGGACAAGCTATGCCAGACGAAAAAATAGACATAGATTTTGATTTAAAAAAAGGTAATCTATGATAAAATGTATTATACTTATCCAATCATTTTTTTCTCTGTGGCCTTACTTTTCAATTTATTGAGATATAAAATTAAAAATAATATGCTAAGGTACGTTTATCTGATCGTAAATTGTTATTAAAAAAAAAAAACATTTTCAAACAAAAATTTTTATAAATGAGCCGCTAGATTCTACAGTGCATATAAAATTCACATGGCCGTTCCGTTTAGCCTCTGTTGTCTTTAAAATCCAGCCGCGGATCCGGAAATCGATTTTGAAAATTAAATTTTTGAAATATATGGCTTTATAGTAAATTTCAAAGTTATATATTTCAAAAATTTAATGTTCAAAATCGATTTTAAAGACAACAGCTCCCGTACAGAAAGTGCCCCATTTTGACCCATTTAAAATAGGGTTCTGACAAGGCCCTGGTCAGTTTTTCTATTCTGAATAAAATGAAATAAATTATAATAAGGTGCTAATCGGACAGCATAATAGGACTTTGTGTAATTACTAACATAATATCATCTGATTATTCCGAATTGAAAATATTTAGATTTAAATATTATATTTAAACCTTAAATTATCCATTTAAATATTGAAATAGTTTTCTTTTTCATTGCGAACACAAATATATAAATATGGTTGATTTGTTTCCTTGTATTGTTTCTTATGTTCTTTGCTATGTTTTGACATAATAAAATTACATTTTCATAAAAGCAGGTAATTTTTATTTATAATTTTAACCCTATTATAGTTTGTTTTTTTTAAAGGCATTCACTAGAAATTCTGACAAGGCCCTGACTAGTTTCCCCTATATAGGGTATTGGCGAGTCCAACCGTTACACCCTTGTCGGGTTCTAACTAGTTTTACTGACCAGAACCACACCAGAAGTAGGGGAAACTGACCAGAACCCTACCAGGCCCACATCAAGATTTCTGCACGGGTAGCATTCGTGAATTCTACCATAGTTCATATTAGATTTTGTACGTACAGTTACGTACCTACATGCACATATAAATTATAAACACATTAACTAAATACATATAAATAGTTACTTCACGCTTGAATACCATATTAACGCAACTTAACCTAAAAACGCAAACATTCATAAACGCATCGCAGAAAACATATAACACTTGAAATATATCAACTTCATCATACTTATATACTAACTGTCAAAATGTTTGCAACTTGCGAGATGAAGCTTGGTTGTCCCTCTATTAACAAAAATCGTAAGTTAAAAATGCGTCAATCAACACTCGGCAGTCGGCAGTTCATTTACTATTTCCAATGGGAATTTCTGCAACGTACTATTGCAGTATATAAAGTCTCCGATAGCAAAACACTGCTCACTCCTAGTGACAATGGTAATTTCTCCAAACTATTTTTCAATTTATATTATTTCAGCTACCAATCTTTGTAATTATAGTTCTACTTTTTATTTATATGGGTATTACTTATTGCAAAAATCAATTTGCTGTTAATGATATTAACTTTTGCAAGTCTCAATGATAATTTTTAAAGTCGTACTATATTTAAAACTAGTACAGAAACAGTATTTCGTCCAATTATTATGGCAAGTAAATCTATTTTTCTTATTATATCCTCGCTTTCCTATTAACTTTAGTAAAAGTGAATATTATAATATTACATTCTACAATGAAAAGTTTCTCCGTGCATATATTTATTATAAGAATTTGCACTTTTTAGAAAATCGATTTTTCAAAAATTTTCTCTGGTACGAACCCTTAAAATACATGTAAAAATCAAAACTTTGACAAGTGTTTGTCTAAAAATTGTCCATTTTTCTGACAGTTTTCTTTCAAATTGTAGGTTCGAAAATACAAGAAAAAAATTTTTTTAGAATTTTTTATCATAAGGCTATTTTCTGTACATTTGGTGCGAAATATCAGAGAATATCAGAGACGGGAAAATATTTTTTCGAATATATTATGTCTGTGTTTAAAATGTTTTGTTTTGTGAACAATAGAGAGAAAATATTTAATATTCCCGCAGGTGCACATAAAAAAAATTGCGATGAAATGAAAAATTCCCCAATGAATGAAAGAGTGGAAGCAATTGAGTATTTTTCTACAAATCGCTGAAAATTTTAGTCATTTCTAAAGAATACCCTTGCATGAAAATAGTTTTATTTAATTATTCAAATCCTACTGCGTTGATCGGAATAATTTCGTACGAAAGAATGAAAGTCATGATCGAAGTTACCGGCAATGTAGTAGGAATCACGCGAAAGCTCAATCGATTGAAGTCAGTTGTGTATGAACAAATATCCTTTGCTATTGCAATGAACAATGGAAAATTGTCCGATTAATGTTCAAGGGTCAACTCGCCTGCTGCACCAGTTTTGTGCCTCGAGTTTCGTGCACATGGAGTTTCCAGTAAACGGTAGAAATTATATAAATGAAAATACAAAGGGAGAAGCAAACTTTAATAAAAAAGGATGAGGTGTTATGAATCAAGATTAGGTCCAATTTGGGAAACAGCGAAATGTAAAATGTGAATTAATTTTGAATTTCAATTATATTTCATTAAACCTCAATAATTGAACACATAATAGGAACATAATAGGACTCTTTAAGAAACTCGTATTAATCCAGAATTATAAGAATTAAGGGAAAAGTGAATTATTATAATATACAATTCCTTTCGCAATTTATATAAAATTAGAACGATACAATCTTTACACACCGTTGATTTATACACGGAGAAAATCCTACTAATCATTAATCTATGATATACTACTCCGTCGTGTGACCGGAAAAAATACACATTCGTGTGGCAAAAATGACTATATTCAATTTTCCTTCTAGCAGATTATGATTATATCTACCAAAAAAAAATTAGAAAAACGTGTCCCCCATTTTGATTTTTTTCATTTTGCCAAAGGGCGTTCATTTTTGCCTTCGCGTAATATTTTGTGTATGTGGCAACACTATTTGCTTTGCCCATGCTTCCAAAGTAAATAGCTGTTCTCAAGTAAACGAAACCACTAGATCATTTTAATTGTGGAAACGTCATTTTTATGGGAAGGCAGAAAAAAATTCGAAGGATTATTGTGCAACGGATGTCCACTACTATCCCGCTTGGAAAATTGTAAGAAGATTTTTTAATTATATCATAAACGTACGATTATTTATTGTTTTCAATTCACTTACGAATGCGACTAGCCGCGATGTTTTAAACCAACCTTTTTCGTAAGGAGAAGTAAACAAGTGCAAAATGTCCACTACTGTCCCCGAAAATACATTTATACTCTTTCATCGTATCTACGTGCAGTTAGATTAAATTCGAATCTTAATTTGTTTACAGACTAACCAAAATTAAAAATTAAATGCTATGAAAAGAAAGTTAGACGTGACTCGGCAAGTTGCTCAGGAAAATCGGAAAGTTATTAAAATAATTTAAATTTTTTATAAAAATAAAAAATTTTAAACTTATTACGTACTATGATATTGTATTAAGAATAAATAACTTTTATACTGTATATAAAAATATGCATTGTTCCGAAATGTCCACTACTGTCCCAACATCCATCGAGATCCTGTTTACACGTTTTCTCCTTAAACAACTGAGAGATATCGACGCTCTAATTAGCAAAGTGGCTAAATCCAGTTTTGTAAACTTTTCAGGAGAGCCAAAAAACGTTTCATTAATACATTGGAGCGCCACCGTTAGACAATTTTTGAAACAATTTTTTGAACTGGAAAATTTTAATTACGCGCGTACCAAGTTCAGAGCGTCGATATGTAATTAGCCATTACACAGAAAAAAAAAAGTTTTAAATCAAGCCCGAAAGGACTAGTTTGTGTTACATTTTAAGCTATTTTGTTTCATTTTAAGCCAGTATTTGAGCTTAAAACTAAATTTAAGCCTAAAAACTGGCTTAAAATAAAACAAACTGGCTTAAAATGTAACACAAACTAGTCCTTTCAGGCTTAATTTAAAACTTTTTTTTTTCTGTGTAGTACTTTCATTTTTTACAATCTCATCAGAGAGAATGTATTAGATTTGTGTAAAATTTGACCCCCCAGTTTTCATCAAATGTCCACGTTTTGGGACCCCCTGAACCCGAAAAACATGTTTTTACGAATGTGTCTGTGTGTCTGTCTGTCTGTAGATTTGTAGTTTGTGAGCACGATAACTTTCGAAAGAGTTGACCGATTGAATTGCCCTTTTTAGTGTCCTAAAATAAAGGTCAAGTTCGTTGGTCAGCCATTTTGGATAAAAATTCAAAAAGTTGGAGCATTTTGAAAATTTTTGAAACCACTTTTTTTTTAATTTAAAAATTCTAATGACAGGTGCTCGTAGTACTCAAAAAGACGAACAATTTTTCTTAATGACCTTAAGTAAATTAGTTTTCGTTTGCATTCCATTCCATTTTGTAATAATTTAAAAAAAAGTAGGTGCCAGCGCGCGAAGCGCGCATGCGTCCCGAAAGGCGCAAGCATCGCGAAGCGCACAACACGGAGCGCGAAGCGCGACGTGCGTGAGAATGTGCCCGCGTAAGCGGGCAGATTTTTAGTTAGTAAATGATCTTTTTATTATAATATTTATGGGGGATTTCATATCAAGTGAACACACTTTTGAAACCGATGTCGTCCGATCGGGCTCAAGCTTGCACAAAGTTTAGTCCTATTGATTAGAAGTTACCACACCAAATTTGAACGAGATCGGTCAAAAACTTGCTGAGTTGGAGGGGGTGGAATTTTAACATTTTAGTCAAAAAGCCCTTGTTTCGGATTCATGTAACTAATAACCTATAGCATTTAGAAAATTTTCTCCAAAACGCTTTCGACAGGTATTTCTTCAGTCGTAAAAAAAAAATATAAATATTCTTTAATCCAAAATTTGACCAATTTTGTTGAAAATCAAAAATATTTTTTACTGTATCTCAAAAAGGGACGTTTCTTTTTCTTTTTTTTTTCGTCTCAAAAGAAAGCTCAGGTCTTTTCCTTTAAGAACTATGAGGTCTAAAAGTGGGCTGAGACTTGTTTATCTCTCAAAATTAACGTCGAGTATCTCGAAACATCCATGACGCTAGCTCTCGAACGTTGTTAGGTGGAGTCCATGTCTTGTGATCACAAAACTTTTCGTGCTTGAATGGAATTTTCGTGTAATTCGGTGTCTGGAAACATCATATCTTTGGTTCTAATTAACAAAAAATATAACAAAAAATTCAAAACGAAAAAAATTTTTTTTACTTCTTTGTGTAAACTCAAAAACAAAAATGGCTTTTTTGGAAAAAAGCAATTTTTTATTTTTTTATTTTGTTAACAAATAAAGGTCTACATGTGCTTTACAAGTTCCGCAAATTTCATCGTGGGCAAGTCAGTAGTTTAGGAGAAACAAATTCAAATGCAACGTCCTACATGACAAAGTGAGTTAGAACTGGTTAGAACGTTATGCAGGACATTGCATTTTAATTTTTTTCTCCTAAACTACTGACTTGCCCACGATGAAATTTACAGAACTTGTAAAGTACATGTAGATCTTTATTTTTTAACAAAATAAAAAAATAAAAAATTGCTTTTTTCAAAAAAGCGGTTTTTGTTTTTTGAGTTTACAAAAAGAAGTCAAACAAATTTTTGTTCGTTTTGAATTTTTTGTTACGTTAAATTACGTTTTCTTAAAAAAAATTGCAGACCTTAAATAGCTAAATCGGTTAATTAGAACTAAAGATATGATGTTTCCAGACAAAAGGTAGGTAGGTTTTATTTTATTATAAATATTTGAAATATACCACGGCCATTAGCTTTCTTGGTTTTGTTTCTGCTTTCTTTCGATTCGTTATTATTCGTTATTATTCGTCGGTAAAAAATATTTCATAAAATTGTAGAAATTTTTTAGTTTTATGTGATTTTTACGAAAACCGGGACATTTCAGGTGAAAACCGGGACGCCCCAAAAGTTGTCGAAAACCGGGACATGTCCCGGTAATCCGGGACGTCTGGTCACCCTACACGGAAAAAATTTGTCGCTTAAAAAGTCATCAACTTTGTGTTATACTTGTGGATATGCCATAAAGTCGATTAAATGTTATGAAACTCATTTTCAAGAACGTAATAGATAATCGTCTGAAATATATACAAAAGTTGAGAAAAATTTAAAACTTAAATTCGAAAGTTTAGGTGACAGTCGCAGAAAATTTAAAACACTGTGGGTTTTATCAAACATATTTTATATTCTCTAAGCTAGTTGTCGAAATTTTAAGCGACAGTCGAAGAAAATGTTGAATAGTGTAAAAAGGAAAATATTATTTTCTGCGATATGATCCTGCACTTATAGTTAATTATTTTTCACTTTTACATTACTTATATAATCTAACATGAACTTACTATTACATTTAACACTCCACACTACAGACACGCAATTTTTTATAAACACTGCGCAGCACCGAGAATCGAACGCTCGCCATCCTAAACCTAATTCTAATCGTACGCCTTAACCCGCATACCTAACATACCTCGTGATGACTTTTGTAAAATATTTTGTTCACATTCTGCATTTGGAGGCTGTGCCGTCTTTATTCTTTAAGTCTGACACACTGAGTCAAAATTTTCTTTATGGTTTCAACATAATTTTCAAAATCCCTCAGTTTTACCAGGTGTATAAGCTTAAATCCACTGTTTGCTCAGAGATGGCGGTAGTGAACATATTTAGCTACAATAGAAACGTCATGCTTTTTTTTGTGAGTTCGACACCTGTCTACATAAATCAGTGCACATAGTCAGTTTTTTTATACAACAACATAAATTTTTCCTTGAGTAATCATGTCTAGTTTTGTGCCAGAAAAGGAGCATTTGCGGGAAGCTCTACTTTTTTGCTTCAATTTGAAGAAATCGGCTGCCGAATCACATCGAATGCTTGTGGAGGCCTATGGTGACAGTGCTTTATCGGAAACAACTTGCAGAGACTGGTTTCGTCGGTTCAAAGACGGTCATTTTGACTTGAGTGACAAGAAGCGTGAAAATCGGCCCGAAAAAGTAGAGGACCATGAATTACAGGCTCCTTTGGAT
>UCOK01011866.1:0-39817 GCA_900474325.1 Synergus umbraculus
CTCTCACGACCGTGCGAAATTACGAAATTAGGCCTCTGCGCAACCATCCCTTCCTTATATTTTAATTTCTCTAAGTTTTGTCAATTCGGTCAGCAAGCGTGCAAACTTTACTCGATCTCTTATAATTGTGAACTTAGAACGAAAGCACGTGGCTCGCTGTACTTCTAAAGGTAGGATTCGATTCCTTTTTAATGGTTTAGCCAAGTTATTTTATTATTATGTATTTTATCTTTTATATGATTTTACTTTTTGTCTATAACTCCTTGGCTAAATCATCTTATTAATCATATCTCTTATTGATCTTTTTGTAAATTATAATTTTATAATTTGGAGTGCCGAAATACCTAAAATTTGAAATGTTTGAGACCTATAAATACCAATTCAACGTATATAACTTTAACCTTGTATTAAATTGTGAAAGTTAAATTTGTTTTGTAGAAAGTATGAATTTGAATCTTTAAATTTTGCGTACCATGACCCTAACTTGCTATATAATTATCTTTATTTATTCCTTGCTTACCATATAACTTACTTAATTTTGTGAAAATGAATATTTCTATTGAATTTGTTAATTCCCTTTTGCTATTATAAATTGTTTGTCCCTCGCTTACCATATAAATATTCTAACTTCTCCCTATTTTTTTTTATCTATTATTGTAAATTTCGAAATAATTGAATAATGTACTTATATAATTCTTTCAAAAATTGTTTAAATGTTCTTATAATGTTATCAATTGTTCAAATTGTAAAACTTATGTTCTTAATATTTCTTTTTTTTTATATTCAATAAATTATTGTTATTTCTTTGTTAAATTTATGAGCTTTATAATTTTAGAAACCCCCCCACTCTACTTTTATTAATTGAGCTAACCGTTTTTCCCTAATAATGAACCCCAATAATTAGTTTATCTTTATTATTTATCATTTATCGTTTATTAAATTTTAATCTAGTGAAAAATCGTGGGTTATCTCTATCTTTGCTTTTATCTTTATCTTTATCTATTATCTTTCCGTGTATTTTTCACTTAGATTTTATCTTTTGTCCCAAGAAAGGACTGGCGCCCAATTATCTATAATATTTAACTTTATTTCAGAAATTTGTCATGAATTTTACCATTAAATTATTTATTTTCTATCTTTAAATTGATTTTGATTAGGGTTCCTTGTGCCTCATTTCCAGAGACTTTAATTTATATATTAAATTAAAAAAAAATGAGCGTCACACTATATTATTAATTAATTAATACTACCGTTTATTTAAATTATGTTTAACAGTCATTTGTTTAATTTATTTTGTGTAATTTAACAGGTGCGTGTTAGAGCTCATTTTTCGTATAAAGCATCCGATGACCCTCACACTCCATGCAAAGAAGCGGGCCTTGATTTTTCAAAAGGAGATGTGCTCCACATCGTGAGTCAGGATGACATCTATTGGTTCGTTGGAAGTTAATTCTACTGTTAAGGGTTTGAATTATAGTAAAATTAATTATTACATTAAAAATATATACAGGTGGCAAGCTAGAAGAGAAGGAGATCGCAATATGCGAGCAGGATTGATTCCCAGTAGAGCCCTCCAGGAACGTAGGATTATTGTCGAGAGACAGCAAACAGAAAAAACTGATGAGGATACGATAAGTAAGCCGCTTTACTTTAAGTATTAACAAATGTTGGATAAATGTTTTTAACTTCGGCACAAGTATGTAGTTAATGTTTTTCAACAATTAAGGGTATTTAAAATAACAGGGTGACCAGCATGATTAAACTAAGAGGAGGGGGTACCACAAAATGACTTGATATTTTTTTGAGCGAAGGGTATTGGAGCCAAGTTCGAATCTAAAAATTCAATTTCTTCGTTTTACTCAAGAAAAATTAAATTTGGAATTTTTTCCCTCTGTAGAATTAATTAATTTTTAACTAGAACTATGCGTATAGAGCGAGAAAATATCTAATTCAAATATTTCCGAAGTAAAATTAAAATATTGAATTTTGAAGTTAGATTTTTAATTCTTCGTTTTATACAAAAAAAATCGAAACTAAATATTTTTTCGCTCTGTAGCGCTGATCTTTTTTCAAATATATGACTGCATACAGAGCGAAAAAATACTTAATATTGATACTTTTTGCATAAAATGAAGAATTCAAAACCTAACTTCAAAATTGAATATTTTCAATTTACTTAAAAAATATTTGAATTAGATATTTTCTCGCTCTGTACGCATAATTCTAGTTAAAAATTGATTAATTATACAGAGGGAAAAAATTCCAAATTTAATATTTCTTGAGTAAATTGAAGAAATTGAATTTTTAAATTAAAACATAACTCCAACACGTTTAAAATTGTTTGAAATTATTGAATTCTACTGAAATCTTTCTGAGACATCATATCTTGAAGTCAGCTTCCTTTTTGGGTTTGATATTGCAGAGCTTCGCAACTCTTAAGACTCCTCTTTCATAAATCTATCTGAAAACTTTTATTCTTCGTTTCACCTTAGAAGTCACCGGCAATAATGAGTTGATAGATGTTTGTTTAATATGATCATTTTTGACTGAGGGACTTGGTAATGCTTTTTAACACGGATTCCGGATTTTGGACCAATTCACCACCGATTGATAAAGCTTGCAATAATTAGAGTTGAAAAGCTGGATCAATTCCTGTTGAGCTAACGTTTAATCTGACCTAACCATCGGTTAGGCTTGTGTTCTGTTCCAGTGCCTTTGCCTGCCTTGTGTCCCCGTCCCAGTATCTCTTTGCACGACTCGCCTACAAAGTGCAACTTGCAAGGAATTAAAACTAAAAAAATCATGTATGACGCTACAGAAAATGACGACTTTGACCGTGAAGAGATACCGACCTATGAAGAGGTCGCCAAGCTCTACCCGAGGCCTGGTTTCTACCGACCGGTAGTTCTCATCGGACCACCCGGTGTTGGCAGAAACGAACTCAAGAGAAGAGTCATGGCAAGTGATCCTGAAAAGTATAAAACACCTGTGCCATGTAAGTATTTATTAATTATTTTAATAACTAGCAATTATGATCCGAATTATCATTGGTTTTGCTCACCTTTTACTTGTAGAAAAAATAATTTAGAATTTTTAATTCTTGAAATATAAAATCTTTTGTAATTCTTTAGCTAAGTTCAGGAATCTTCATGAGTTTTATTAAATTCCTTAAAATGCCTTTATTATCCTTCACAATTTGGTGAAATTCCTTTAAATTTTGTAAATTCACTTGATATTCCTTAAAATTACTCAAAGTCCCATGAAATCTAATTAAATCTCTTAATTTCTGAAAATCCACTGAAATTTCGTAAAATCGCTTGAATTCCTTAAAAGTCCTTAATATTACTAAATATCCCATAGAATATCGTAAAATCCCATAAAATTATTTAAAATCCCATTAAATGTAATGAACTCCTTTCAAATTCCGGACAATTCAATGAAATCTGGTAAAATCCCTTGAGAGTCCTCAAAATAAGTTAATGTCCTGTAAAACATCTTACAAGTATTTAAAATTCCATGAAATCTCGTAAAATCCCCTAAATCCTTTAAAAATTATTTAAAATTACTTAATACTCCGTATAATATCTTAAAATGCCTTTAAGATATTTCACAAATCTGATGAAATTTCTTTAAGGGTGTTGGAACCAATTTCTAATCTAAAAATTTGATTTCTTCATTTTACCTCACAAATATTAAATGTGGAACTTTTTTCCTCTGTAGAATTAATCAATTTTTACCTATAATTATGCGTACAGAGCGAAAAAATATCTAATTAAACTATTTTTAAATAAAATGAAAATATTAAATTATAAAGTTAAATTTTGAATTCTTCATTTTATACAAAAAGTATCAAAATTAAATATTTATTTGCTCTGTACGCAGTTTTATATTTAAAAAAAGATTAGTGCTACAACACAGCGAAAAAATATTTATCTATAATTTTCGTTGAGTAAAATGGAGAATAGAATTTTGAGCATTAATACTTGGGTCCAATGCCCTTAAAAAAATTTCAAAAATGTTTTTTGATTTTTAAAGGGTTTTGTGAGGTTTTTTTTCTAAGAATTTTTATTTAGAGGTTTTAATATATTTTAAGGAATTGCAAAGTTCCTTATTGATTTTTAAAGGATTTCAAGAAATTTTTATGATTTATAAAAGATTTTGTAAAATTGTAAATTGATATTGATGTCATGGATTTTTAATAGATTTTAAAGAATTTATGACATCTTATAGGATTTTAAATATTTTAAGGAATTTAACAATGTTTCTAGGTTTCCAATCATTTTAAAAGATTTTGACACATTTTAGGAAAATATTAAAGTTCCTCGTGGAATTTTGAAATACTTCAAGAGATTTTTAAAAGATTTTTTGGAATTGTGAAGGATTGTAGAAAATTTTAAGAGATTTTGAGAAATTTTAGAAGATTTTGAAATTTTTTGAGGAATTTAAAAAGGGTTTGAAATGATTTTGAGGATATTTAAAACAATTAGCGAAAAAAGGGTTTTCATGAAATACTTAAAAATTTTCATTGAATTTAAAGAGATTTCCAAGGTTGTCGTAAATTTGAGAAATATATAAATTTGAAATATTTTTTTGCTTCATTAATAATTTATTTTTCACCAAAAATTTATATTATTTTCTATCCTTTTACTTCCAACAGAAAATGGAAGAAAATGAACAGTCTCTATGAATGTTATTGTTGCTAGCTCTTACGCTACCTAGATTTTGCTTTCAACTGTTCATTAAAAATATTTTCAAATTTTTTAGATACTTCTCGGCCACCAAGACCAGGAGAAATTAATGGAAAAGAATACCACTTCACCAGCAGAGAAAAGATGGAGGAGGATATCGAAGCTGGGAAATTTATCGAGTACGGGGAATATAAAGGCAACTTATATGGTACCAATGCAGAAAGCGTTAGTTCACTGGTCGACGCTGGATATGTTTGCATACTGAATCCCCATTACCAAGCGCTCAAAATGTTGAGGACGCCCAAATTAAAGCCTTATGTAATTTTCATCAAACCGCCCAGATTCGATATTTTAAAGGAAACCAGGAATGAAGCTAGAGCGAGATCTACTTTTGATGAAGCCAATTCTCGGGGTTTTACGGTAGGGTCAAAAAATTGTGGTCAAAAACTTTGAGCTTTTTCTATCAAGAATACGTTCCCAATAGAATATACGGGAATATAGAGAATATATCGTGATATTTATGAATACAAGGAATATGAAGGATAAGGGAATATTCTTAAATATTCCCAACCTAAGAATTTATTTATATTTATTTATTTCCACGCTTATCTATTTTTTAATATTACAAAATAATTACTAAAAGATATTGCCAATGATAATATAAGAGCCAAGGTGGTCGTATATTTTGAATATTTAAGATGTTTCTAGAAGTTTAAAAGGAATTCATGAAATTTTAAGAGAGTTTTAAGAAAGTTTATGGAATTCAAAGAATTTTAAGGAATTTTAAAAAGGTTGTAAGGGTTTTAAGAAACTTGGAAGAGTTTTAAGGAATTTCAAGGAATTATAAATATTCTCGTGGAATTTTAAAGGATTTTAAAAGGCTTGTAAGAATTTTAAGACATTTTAATTTTTTTAAAGTGATTTTAAGGGATTTGTTTGAAATTTTAAAGAATCTCACAATATTTTTATGATTTATAAAAGATTTTTGTAGAATTTTATTAATGAATTTTTAACTAAAATTATGCGTACAGAGCGAGAAAATATCTAAATCAAATATTTTTTAAGTAAACTGAAAATATTGAATTTTGAAGTCAGATTTTGATTTCTTCATTTTATGCAAAAAGTATCGAAATTAATTGTTTTTCCGTTCTGTACGTATTTCTATATTTGAGAAAAGATTAGCGCTACAGAGCGAAAAAATATTTATCTATAATTTTCGTTGATTAAAATGAAGAATAGAATTTTGAGCTTAACACTTGGGCCCAACACCCTTAAAGAGATTTCCAAGATTGTCGTAAATTTGAGAGATTTTATGAATTTTAAGTATTGTGAAGTGATTTTAAATTTCAACAGGCTTAATGTGATATTATACGAAATTTTTGAAAAATTCTAATAGTATTTTTACTGAAAATTTGTTCGCATGTTTAATACTTTTCTGTCAGGAAAATTTGTCTGAAAGTCAGGAAAAAGTCAGATAAATATCAGGGAAGTGAAAAAATTGAATTTTGTGGCTACCCTGAGAGCAGAGATTTTTAAATAAGAATATAAAATGAGTTCAAAACGAGCTCAAAAATTTTTAATCTAGATTTAAACTAACTTCAAAAATATTTCGAGATATTAATTTTAAAAGATTTCAGAGAAATCAATATATATTTAATGTGTCGAAATATTTTGCATGTCAAGAATATTTGTGAATATGTATAAAGAATATCAAGAATATCGGAGTGATCGAAACCTCAGAATGGATGTAAATAAGCGAATATTATGTACCATTTTAATATTATTCGATATAATTTTAATTCAAAGTTATAATTTCAATTTTATTATATTTCCAGGACGAAGAGTTCAATGAGATCCTACATAGTGGAGCTAGAATAGAGTTTATTTACTCACATCTTTTCGATGAGATTATTATAAACGCTGACTTGTCCATGGCCTTTGAGCGACTTGTGAATGCAATACAAAGAGTTGAGTCAGAACCCCTCTGGGTACCAGCATCGTGGGTGCAATAAAGCGATAAACTATTTCTATACTAAGGAGAGATTCAATTCGACTGCGAGCGCTTCTTCGTACTTGAAGAATTTTATTCAAACAATAGGAGATAAAATTCAAATGCACCACAATTTTCTTCATTTTCTCATTGAAATTTTTAGATCTGAACAGTGAGATTCACGTCTATACCATGTCTCATAAATTTCTTTCTTTTTATACTTTTCACATTAAATTGTTTTACTAAAAAAGGACCCTGAAATTTTTAGGCACACTTGATATCAGTCTTGTCTTTTGTAGTGATCCAATTTCGAAAATCTCTACAAAAAACAAGAGTGAAGCGTAAAGTAAATAAATAGTGTGTGCGTAAAAATTCCATCGCTAATAATTAAAAATAATTTACCTCTAGAGCTTTTAAAGTTGTAACTTGGATTATTTTAACGAAACATACCCATATTTGACAGTTATTCTGGAAGCAAATATATTTCTGTAGAGTAGGTAGTAAATTAAAAGATGAGCTTAGGAAAAAGGAAATGTAATTGAAATGAACCTTTTGTGAGTTCTAAAGCTCATTCCCAGTGTTTAGAGTAACCTCACTGCCAAATTTTATTGTTCGTTAAAAAGGTCCTTGAACGTCAAATCGTGGTGTAAGGTCGCGGTTGTTGATCGCTGTATTATTATGATACGCATTACTCTAGATAAGGATAACTTTTAATTCCGATTGTTGTTAATTGTTGCCAAATAAATGAACTTATACTATTACATAGAGGAGAGAACTATGTCCCATATTGTATTTTCCACTCTGCGAATATTGTAATACGCTATTTTCCATATTACAAATCGACATTGAAGTAAACTCTAGCTCATCCTCGATGTACACGTTGTATGCTATTGAAATACATATAGGATTACAAGCAAATAACTTTTCATCTTTTAAGCACATATGGTATAAATTAAATCCAGAGGTGCAAACCAAAAATACACACACACACACACAATTGTAAATTATTAAGTGTAAATTTATTTATTGTAGCAGCTATGATCCGCGCGCGATTAATTTCTTGTTTTTGCACTCGATTATTTTGTTAAATAGATTCAGAGGTTTCTAAACAATTTTAAATTAATGGATTATCAAATATTTTAAGGGATTTCAAAACTATGCAACATAATCCAGAATTCTTAAATTTTGAAATACACTTTCAATTCCTGGTCTAATTTAAGGTACCTCAATAAGTTTTAAAAAATTAATTAAAATCTCATCAAATACTTAAAATTTTTTAATTAATTAAACAAAAATTTATAAATAAAATAAATTTTCAGAAAAAAATTTGCAGGTAAAGTTCGCAAATATTTCACCATCATAAAATGGGAGCCGATCAAAGAAAAGTGTATCATCTCTGCCCGACTTACCCTATTTAGTTATTTTGGTAAAAATTTGAATTTTTCATTTTTAAAGGAAATAAAAAAAGTAGTTATTTAAATCATTTAAGGGCATGTATTACTTACCCGATCCCTACCTTACCGACATTTTTTTCTCTGTAACACTACGTCTACATTTATAAAGATATCAAATTGAAAATTTATAAAATTAAAGAAAATATGCTAATGTATGTTTGTCTGGTCTTAAATTTTTGTAAAAATAAAAAAAATTTGTTTGAAAAATCATTTCGAAAGATTTCAAGTGTTTTTAAAAAATTCTTAGGGAATTTCAACGAACTCAAAAATGTTTCAAGATTTTGAAGTAAGCTAAAAACTAAAACTGTTTTTGAATTATTTAAAATCTGTTAAATCTCTTGAAATATCTGGTGAAATTTGTTAAAATCCCTTAAAACCATTTGAAATATTTTGAACCCTCTTTAAGGGCATGTGATACTTTACCATAAGAAAAATTTAGTTTACCCAATTATACATTCATAATAATAAATATTTTTAGCGAATACGAGTTAATAATCCTTCCTCTCATGTACACTAATGTTTGTTGACTCTTATTAGTTAAAAATATTTATTATTATGAATGTATAATTGGGTAAACTAAATTGCTCTTATGATAAAGTATTACATGCCCTTAAGACTCTAGTTATTAAAAATGATGTTAAAAATATAACCATAACAAGGAATATAGCGATAGATATATTTTTTGCTTTACACATTTTATGAATAGGTGTTTTCAAAAATTTTTCATTTTCAAATTTTTAATTGATCTGTTATAAAACAAAACATTTTTTTAAATGAAATTTTATTCATATTTGTATTACAAAAATTCTTCAATTAAAATTAAAAAAAAATTAATTTTCAAAAAATGTTTGTATGCGCATAAATTTAAATTTGGAAAATTATTGTTTACGAGAGAATTTGTTTATATTAAAGTTTTATGTTTATCAAATAGTGACAATTTTGCATTAAAAATATAATTAAAAGTATGGATTTAACATTTTTTTCTTATGAAAACGAAAAAATTGTAATATTAGGCTATTATAAAACTAGGGGGGGTGCCTGTGAGCACATTCTCATCACACTTCGCGCGCTTGCATTCGCTTACCAATCTTCATCTCTGATATATACTTTTACTTAAATTACTTTATTTTTATTTGAAGAAAACTAATTTACTTCAGGTTCTATCGGTCTTAAGGAACACATTCTCATCAGTGCACATCAGTTTTAATTATCTTTATTTTTTTGAATTTTTGAAAAGTTATATATCTGACAATTTTTGTTTTATAAAAAAAGTCATAATGATAAATTGTTCGACTAATTGAATACTATGAATATCATTAAACAGAATTTGTAAATTAAAAAAAAAAAAAATTTTTTGAACTTTAAAAATTATCCAAATTTTTTAATTTTTATTAAAAATTGCTGGCTAACAAACTTGACCTTTATTTTAGGACAATAAAAGAATATACCAAAGGCCAATCAAATCGGTCAATTCTTTCGAAAGTTATCGTGCTCACAAACTAAAATCTACAGACAGGCAGACAGACACATTGATAAAAACATGTTTTTTGGGTTGAGGGGGTCACAAAACGTCGACATTTGACAAAAAATGGGGGGGGGTCAAATTTTACACAAAACTAATACATTCTCTGATGAGAATGTCAAAAATTGTCCTGAGGAGAATAATATAATAAATATAAAATTCCTTAAAAATTCGTATTCTATGTGTTAATATAACTCTATTGACAGCAATCGTTTTTACATCGAAAATACTAAAATAATCTGAAGATAGTTTTCAAATTCGGCACATTCACCCAATTTGCGCCATTTTCAAAAAACCAATCACGTTTTTGACAACAATGTGTACAATATTTTTGTGATATATGACCGATTTCATATGAAATATATTGTTTTTCAAGGTAAAATATGAAATACATATTTTTTGTATTGACCAAAAAATTTTTTTCACGAACTTAGAACATGAATATTTAGGTGAATTATGTAAAAATTAACGAAATTTTTCTTAAAAATATTCTATCTTGGGAATCAATTGACATATAATTTAATTTTCTCTACAGGAGTTTGTAGGGAGAAGTAAAATGGCGTACATTTAAAAAAAATAAAAAGTCAATTTTCTCAAAAAGGCCAAGTTCGATTTTTTCATTGATTTTTGGTTAAATTTATTGTAATATGATGAAGATATAAACTATAAAAGTTTATAGTTTATAGTTTTATAAGTTTTATTTTTATTTTTATTCTTATTATTAAAGTTTTGGATTGAAATTTATTCCGAACAAATCTAAAATTTTCGGAATTTTTATCCGAACCAAACATTTTCATTTTGATTTAATTCGAAGGAATTTTTCAATCCGTATTAATCCGAATTAATCTGAACTTTGAATCCGAATTCGGATCATGAAATCTTTAAAAATTCTACAAAATTTATTTAAAATCAGAAAAATCTCTTAATATTCTTAGAAAATTCTTGAAATGTTACAGTAGCATTTAAAATACTTTTATATCTTTTAAAATACATTAAAAGTATCAGATATTTCACAAAATCTTTTAAAGATCAGAAAAATCTCTTGAAATATTTTTAAATTCTTAGAAACATCTTAAAATTCCTAAAAATTTCAAACCATGTGAATTCTTCAGTTTCTTAAAATCGCATGAATTCCTTTAATATTTAATGAAAAATTTTTAAATCATTCAAATTTCTCGATTTCTCTTTAAATTTATGCTAATTCCATGATAAATTTAAAATCCCTTGAAATCCATTAAAATTATCAGAAACCTTTTCAAATTCTACGACAAGATTTAAAATCCCAGAAACCTTCTTAAATCCCTTAAAATTTCATAAAAAAATGTTAAAAATCATAAATCTTTTGAATCCATACACATTAAATTTAAAAATCTTAAATTTAGAAATTCCATGAAATCCTCAATAATTCTACAAAATCTTTCAAAACTTGGAAAAATCTCTTGAAATCTCAAAATTATTAGATCAAACCCATAACAATTTCACAATATTTTTTAAAAATCGACAAGTTTCTCGTAAACCCTTAAAAAATGTACAGCTATTGAAATCCTTTTAAATTCTACTAAATCTTTCAAAAATCGTAAAAATATTTTGAAATCTCTCCATAAAATACCATAATAAACTTTAAAATCTCTTAAAATTACTGAAAATTCTTAAAATTTTACAGTAATGTATAAAATCCCTTTGTATCGCTTAAAATTATTATAAATCTCGAAAAATTCCACTAAATTCCCACGCAATTCTTAGAAATCTTCTAAAATTCTTAGAAACCCATTAAAATTCCTCAAAATTTTAAAACATTTCGAATTCATTAAAATCTCTTAAATTCTTAAAAATCTTGTAAAATTGCGTGAATTCCTTTAAAATTTCATGACATATCCTGGAATTTCTTAAAATTCTAAGAAAAATTTTTAAAATTCTAAAACTCTTTTGAATTTCGTAAAAATCACTTGAAAATCATCAAAATTTCTTAAATTCCTAGAAATATTTTTGAAATAGTAAAAAAAATCTTTTGAAAGTCGTAAAATTTACTTGAAATCGTCAAATTCCATGAAATCTCTTTAAATTCCACAAGAATTCTTACAATCATAAATATTTTAAAATCAAAGTTTAAAATTCATGAAAATCTCTAAAAATTCCTGAACCCTCTTATATTGAATTTTCAAGAATTATAAAGAATTTAACGAAATTTCATGGAATTCGAGTAATTTTAAGAGATATGGTGAGACTTTATGAGATTTTGAGTAATTTTACGTAATTTGATTAACTGTTAGACACTTTACGAAATTTCATTGAATATTAAGGTATTTTAAGAGATTTCATGAGATTTCACGGAATCTTGAAAACTTTAAAGAAATTTATTGTGATTTTAGAAATATTAAGTGATTTCATGGTATTTCGAAGAATTTTATGAAATTTTAAAGGATTTTACGAAATTGCGGGGAATTTTAAGTAATTTTCAGAGATTTTACAATTTTTCGTAGGACTTAAGGGATTTCAAAGAATTTACAAGATTTCTTTGGATTTTCAGAGATTTCAAGGGATTTCATGGAATTTTAAGTAATTTTAAGCAACTTTAAGATAATTTATGAGATATTAAGTAATTCGAAGCACATTTGTTTTCAGAAATTTTTCAGGATTTGGTGAGATTATATTGGATTGTCAAGAATTTTAAAGAATTTAATGAAATTTCATGGAATTTTGAGTAATTTTAAAGACTTTTAATGGATCCAATAGATTTTACAAATTTCAGTGGATTTTCCGAAATTTTAAGAGTTATAATGAGACTTTATGGG
Organism: Synergus umbraculus; assembly: GCA_900474325.1. NCBI lineage: Eukaryota > Metazoa > Arthropoda > Insecta > Hymenoptera > Cynipidae > Synergus > Synergus umbraculus. Next base: position 12,447 of record UCOK01011866.1, read on the forward strand.
ATTTTAAGTAATTCTAAGAAATATCAAGTAACTTTACAAAATGTAAAAGAATTTCACCAAATGAAGGATAATAAAGACGTTTTAAGAATAAATTTTATAAAACTCCTGAAGATTCCGGAAATTAGATAAAGAATTACAAGATTTTATATTTCAAGAATTAAAAATTCTCAATTATTTTTTCTATTAGCAAAAAAGGTGTGGGAAAACGAGAAACTAATCGCGCGCGGATCATAATTGCTATATTATAATAAATTAACTGTGTCGACAGAGCTATGTATTAAAATATTAATAATAAAAAAAAATAATTCTTATTTTATTAAATTCCAATAATTAAATTCTCAAGAAATCTGAATTTTATTAAACAACACTGCGTGAGTCGACGTCCGATGCGCTGCGACGCCGATGTGCATTATTCCACGTTATTCTAGTTCGATCGCGGAGCTTCAGAAAGCTGCGTCTTGATTTTCGTGCTTCTTCAAAATTCCAAAAGATCCAACTTCTATTTCGAAAATAAAAATTATTTATGTAGTTTCCAAGCTCTAAAAGTTTTTAGAGTCATTTATAATTGTTTACCCTTAAAATTTGAAATTTTATTTTAAATATTTAAAATGATAAATATATAAACATATAAAGTTTCGTTCAGTTGCTTATTTTTATACATCTTGTATTCATAAAGCGAAATCACATTTATTATTCACGGATTTTCAAATAAATTGTTATTATTAGGTATAATAAATTTTAAAGAAAGGTGTAAACAGTGACCTCTGTGTGAATTCAATTCAAATGTGAGAAATCGAAAAGTAAATTAAGTGGTACCCGCGATTTTCATTAAGATAAGAACGATCGTCACAAGTGATGGCTAAATATAAAGTCACGGAGGTTACATGTGCTGAATCCCGGAGATTATTTTTGGATTATTTTCTATGAACGAATTCACCGCTCAGTGTGAGTGTTTATACTCTTTTCTATATATCTATGCATAAACTATTTTTTTTTCTTTCTTTTCGAATCAACATATATTCGTCGGGATTAAAAATCAACTATAATACGCTTTTTAAAAATATTTTTGCGATTCAGAAGAAACTTCTCAAATTCGCGGCCGAATTTTATTTATTTTATTTTAGCCCAGTAGAATTTTTCATCAAAGTATATATAAATATATTTATTTATATTTAAATATTTTTGAATGTACATTAATTTTAAATTTTAATTTTTTTTGCACTATGCAAATATAAAAGTAATTAATAAAATATATAGTCAGCTAATTTTCTCAAACATTAATTATTTTTAAAACGCTTACAAGTTTGAAGCAAAAATGTTTTTTTTTCTTTTTACCTGTCCTTATTTGTTTGATAATAAACAGATGTAATACATAATACAAAAACAAATAATAATGCGTCAATAACATCTATATATTATATAGATTATATTATACGACTATAATATAATATTCGTATAATATATGACTTATTGTTGACAGCAGTTTCTTAAATATGTAGAATATTTTAATATTTTATATGAGAATGTGTAAAAGAAAATTTGAGGTGAGCCATTTTCCTAACATGATCTACTTAAAATTTAATTAAGAGAGAGTTCTCAATCAGTATCAGCACCTAACACCTGGTTAGAATTCGCGCCTGCGTCTTAAGTGCTATACTTATAGTTTGGGTGGAATTTAAACTTTTTCCCAGTAGACAATCAACCCCTTCGCGACCGATTTTACTATATTTTTCAGAAGTGATTATATCTGTTTCTATTAACTACTACACAGAAAAAAATCCAGTTTGTATCGCAGTTTAATATAAGCCCGTTTTTAGACTTAAAACTATTAACTATAGTCATTTTTGAAATTTTTTTTTCACATTTTTTTGTATTAAAACAAAACCCTTATGTCTTAAAATAAGAGATCGATGTTTTTATAGCTTAACAAAAAAAAAACAAGTATTATTGATATTATCTTACACTGATACAATTGTAGATATGGACCAATTATTTATGTAACTAGCAAACAAACACACACGCTACGCGAGCGATTGTTTTATTTTTTTCTTACATCTTTTTAAAAGTCATTCCAATTTTCGAGACATTTTTAGAATGGAACCACTTTCTTCTAGAGAGGAATTACAAGAAGTTTCTACTTTCCAGGAATTTTAGGGGAATTTATTTGACGATTTTTACGAAATTCAAAAGATTTTTAAGATTTTACAAAGATTTCGTAGGATTTTAGGATATTTCATGAAATTTTCAAGAAACTTATTCAAGATTAAAATACGTTTTTAAATATTCTTAGCAATTTTAATAACTAAAGAAATTTTTTTCATACATACAAAATTTTTTAGAATTTTTTGAGGATTTCTAAGAATTTTTAGATGTTTTTACAAATTTGAACTAATTTCAATAAGAGGTTTTTAGGAATTTTAATAGATTTTAGCAAATTTTAAAGGATTTCGAAATTTTTTGCAAAATTTTAAGCGATTTTGACGATTTTCAAGTAATTTTTACTAAATTCAAAAGAATTTTAGGATTTCCTAAAGGTTTCGTAGAATTTTAATGGACTTCAAGATTTTAAATATTGTAAAATTGAGATTTTAACGAATTTTAAGAGATATTAAACAATTTGTAAGATTTTTTAGCGATTTCTAAGGTTTTCGTGAAATTTTAAAGAATTTCAAATGGTTTGTAAGAGTTTTATGGGGTTTTAAGAAATTTTATATGTTGTCCTGGAATTTCAAGGAATTTTAAGATATTTTAAAAGATTTATAATAATTGCGAGGGATTTTATGGAATTTTATGGGATTTATAATAATTTTAAGTAATTTTAAGAGATTTTTCTGATCTTTAAAACAATTTATGAAAATTTTATGGAGAGGTTTCAATAGATTTATTTACGATTTTTAAAAGAATTAGTAGAATTTAAAAGGCTTTTAAAAGCTGTACATTTTTTAAGGGCTTTCAAGAAAGTTGATTTTTGAAAGATATTGTGTATTTTTTATGGATTTGATGGATTTGATGAGATTTCTAATAATTTTTAAAGATTTTTCTAATTTTTAAAAGTTCTTGTAAAATTGTTAAGGATTTCATGGAATTTGACGAGATTTCTACTGATTTAAAGGGATTTTAAATATTAAGGAATTTCAAGAGGGTTTTAGGAATTTTTAAAGATTTTCATAAATTTTGAAAGTGGATTTTGAAAGATTTATGATTTTAAGAATTTTTGTGTAAATTGAAGGGATTTCATGGAATTTGATGAGATTCCTAATACTTTTAATGGATTTTATAAAGGATACACATAAAAGGTATTTTAATTGTTATTATACAATTTTAAATAATTTCAAAAAGTTTAAGCACAAATTTGAAGTAATTTCGAAGGTTTTCGTGAAATTTTAAGAGATTTAAAAAGGTTTCTTTCTGAGATTTTAAATCTCGTCGTATAGAATTTCCAGAAATTTAAAGAGAATTCAAGAGATTTTAATGATTTTTAAGGATTTCCAGAAATTAAGGAAATTCATTAATTTATTTCACAACGAAAATAATCTGAAGATAGTTTTCAAATTCGGTATATTCACATAATTCGCACAATTTCTAAACAAATTAGGTTTTTGACAACAATATGTTCGATATATTGATAACATCACTTTTTTAAAATAGGATTAATATAATTTTATTATTTTATAATTATAAATAAAATGAATTTTCGAAGCAATTCCTCGCGTTCATTGTTTGCGATGAATCTTGAAAAATTGATTTAGGAACAAAGTCAGCTGGAAGTGCAGTGTATGTACGATGAAAGATATCTTTGGTACGATGTAAGAGACCGCGCGCGATAAGAGGATTGGCAAAAGAGGGTACAATGTAGTCTGGCACTTTGGCACGCAAGACTCGAGTTCGCAAGAGCTATATATAAGAAGCACCTTATTCCGCATATATGTACATATAATACCAAGCATGTCGGCACCCTCATCACACCCTCTCGATTTTACTTAATTACTTATTCCTTTTATATTAGCGTGACCTCAAGCTTATAAACATGTAATTATAATTCCTACATTCGCTTTTGCAGACAACTTTCATAATTAACAAGTTCTTTCTAGAGCAATCCTATTTTTAATCTAATTCTTATTTAAGATCGCCCTTCTATATTAGTTAATTATCTAATTTTATTACTTCTTTTTATATAGGTTTTTTATTCTCTATCTTAAAAAAGTGGTGTTGCCGCATATATATCGAACACATTGTTGTTGAAAAAACCTGATTGGTTTAGAAATTGTGCAAATTTTTGTCAATGTATCGAATTTGAAAAATATCTTCAGATTATTTTAGTTGTCAAAGCGATTACTAATAAAAAGGTTATATATAAAGATAGAAAAAATAATTTAAAGTGATAAAAATAATTATTATGATGTTAAAAGTAAATTATTAGTGCAGCAAAAAATATTTCAAGATATATACCTTTTTTAAAATATATACCTAAGGTTAGTGAAAATTATTTGACAAATTAAACAGATTTTAAATGAAATAGGAACTTTTCATGCGTTTTATATATAATTTTGTAATATATTAATATTTAATAATATTTTCGTATATTTACAGTAGATCAGTTACCATCAGAATTATGAGATTTTATGGTATTTTTAAGGGACTTGACTATATACCCTATATCCTTATTTTGTGGAATTTTAAATAATTTGAAAAACTTTGAAGAGATTTTTAGGCATTTAATGAGATTTTAAGTAATTTAAAGGGATTTTACGATATTTTATGGGATATTTAGTAATTTTAAGGACTTTTAAAGAATTCTACGAAATTTCAGTGGATTTTAAGAAATTTTAAGAGATTTAAGGGGATTTCATGGAATCTTGAATAATGTTAAGAAATTTAAAAGAGTTTTACGAAATTGTATGAAATTTTAAATAATGTTCAGAGATTAAAATATATAACTTTATAATAAATATAACACTTATAGGGACCTGAAAATATTTTGTGGAATTTTAAGTAATTTAAGAAACTTTTATGGGATTTTAAGGGGTTTGTGAAATTTCGTTGGATTTTAAGGTATTTTAACTGTTTTATTGAGATTTTAGAAATAATAAGTGCTTTCATGGTACTGCGAGGAATTTTATGAAATTTTAAAGGATTTTGCGAAATTTAAAAGAATTTCACCAGATTTTGAAGGATAATACAGACATTTTAAGATATTGTTTTGGGTATTAAGTAGTTAATTTTAGACTTTTAGGGGTTCAAGGAATTTTACAGGATTTAATGGAATTTTAAGTAATACTTGTAAGATATTTTACGAAATATCAACTTATTCTGAGGATTTTCAAGGGATTTACGAGATTTCATTGAAATTTTGGGAATTTCAGGAGATTACATGAGATTTCATGTGATTTTAAATAATTTTAAGCGATATTACGAAATTTTAGTAGATTTTCAGCAATTTTAAGAGATGTAATCAGTTCTCTTGAGACTTTGAGTAATTTTAAGGAATATAAATTGAATTTACGGAATTTAAAGGTATTTCACTAAATTTTGAAGGATAATAAAGGCATTTTAAGGAATTTTAAGAAATTTATGAAGATTCCTGAAATCAGATCAAGAATTACGAAATTTTATATTTGAAGAATTACAAATTTTTAATTATTTTTTCTACGGCTTCAAAAGGTGTGCAAAAATGTGATCATAATTGCTTATAATCATAATTAAGATAATTAAAATAATCAATCATAGAAAACCTTACAAAAACCTTCAAAATTCCTTAAAATTCGTTTAAACTTCTCAAAATCCCTAGAAACCTCTTAAAAATCCTTCAAACTTGACATAAACCTTCAAAATCATTAACCTCTCAAAATTCATTTTAAAAATCCTTTAAAATTTTACAAACTCTTCTAAAAATTATAGAAACTGTTGAAAACTCTTAAATTTTTCTAAATCCTTGTAAATTCTATAAATTCTTTGAAAAATCATAAAAATCTTTTGAAATCCCTCAATGAACTTCCCTGAAAATTTTTTAAATCCCATAAAATATTCAATAAATCATAAAAAATCTCTTAAAATCTGTTCAAAGTCGTGAAAATCTCTTAAAATTTCACGAAAACCATCGAAATTATTTCAAATTTGTGAAAATTTCATAAAATTCTTGAAATTATTTAAAATTATACAGTGACAATTGTATAATCCCTTTTATATGTATCCTTTATAAAATCCATTAAAAGTATTAGAAATCTCATCAAATTCCACAAAAATTCTCAAAATTCCTAAAATCATTAGAAATCTCGTCAAATTCCATGAAAACCTTAAGAATTTTACAAAAACTTTTAAAAATTAGAAAAATCTTTTAAAATTATTAGAAACTCATAAAATCCATAAAAATTACACAATATCTTTTAAAAATCGATCTTGAAAGCCCTTAAAAAATGTACAGCTTTTAAAATCCTTTTAAATTCTACTAAATCTTTTAAAAATCGTAAATAAATCTATTGAAATCTCTCCATAAAATAAAATAATAAAATAACTTTAAAATCTTTTAAAATTTCCAGAAGACGCTTGAAATTTTACGGTAAAATTTAAAAATTCCTTTATATTTATCTTTAAAGTACGTTAAAACTATTAGATATCTTATTATAAATTCCATGAAATCCTTTAAAATTATAAAATTCTCACAAAGTCTTTTAAACATCAGAAAAATCTCTTGGAGTCGCTTAAAATTATTAGAAATATCTTAAAATTCCATAAAATCTCTCGCAATTCTTAGAAATTTTTTAAAAGATCCTAAAATTCCTTCAAAGTTGCCCTATATAAAATCACCTACAATTTATTCGAATTATGAATATATTTGAATTATACAAAAAAAAAAAAATACATTCTCTCTGATGAGAATGTAAAAAAAATGAAAAAAATTCTTGTTACAAATCCAATTGATCTATATGTCTGGAAACATGAATTCTTTTATTATTTTTGGATCTCTGACTCACTTCGTTTCACACTGACATGCCTTGAAATCTTGATAATGAAAAATCAATTATTTCCATTAAAAGTTATAATTAAAATTTGGCTTTCAGTGTTCAGAATCGAGTTTTCCTAAAAATGTTAAGAATTTGTCTAGTAAATTTGTCTGAAGTTTAAAATATAAGATTGACTACTTAAGAAATTTTTTTCTATGTCAAAATTTTTAATTTTCTAAGTTCCGGAATTTTCTAGGAATAAATTTTTTTCGTGTAATTTTTCTAATCATTTTTTTTTTCATTGAAACACGATATACTCATTTTTGAAAAGTCCATAACTTTTTGATTTTTCTCCTCCAAATGATTCGTTATGAAAAAAATAAAATTTTTAAGTTACAGTGATAACTTCAAGCAGATTTTTATTTCACTAAAAAATTCACTTTTTTATTAAGTGCATTTTTCTCAATATAACATAACTTTCACTTCTGGAAAGCATGTAACGTACTTTTTCTCCAATGAGAAAACCACTCAAAATATCGGCCACTCATCAGAGATTATATAGATGACAGTAACTATAATAAATAACGTTGTCTCTCGCACTTATATTCTCTTCACTTAGACAAGTTATAAACCAAAATAGCACCTTGCTTACGACGCTTATTTTCACTCATTTCATACGTAAACATCTCGTGACGTAAGTTCTTTTAGAATACAACTATATCTGCGTATTATTCTTATAAAAACAAAAAAAAAATAGAAAAAATCATTGAGAATTTTTAATTCTTGAAATATAAAATCTTGTAAATCTTTATCTATCTTCATGAGTTTTATAAAATTTATTCTTAAAATGTCTTTATTATCCTCCATTTGGTGAAATTCTTTTACATTTTGTAAAGTTACTTGATATTTCTTCAAATTACTTAAAATTACTCAAAGTCCCATAAAGTCTCATTAAATCTCTTAAAATTTCCGAAAATTCACTGAAATTTTGTAAAATCTATTGGATCCATCCAAAGTCTTTAAAATTACTTAATATCCCATGAAACATCGTAAAATTCCTTAGAATTACGTAAAATTCCATAAAATATGGTTAAATCCCTTAAAGTTATTTAAAATCCTATGAAATTTCATGAAATTCCTTTAAATTACTGACAATCCCATGAAATCTCGCAAAATTCCTGTACATGCAATACCTTGAAATTGGAGCCAAGTTCTAATATAAAAATTCGATTTCTTCATTTTATTCAACAAATATTAAATTTAGAATTTTTTCTCTTTGTAGAATTAATCAATTTTTAACTAGAATTATGCGTATAGAGAGAGAAAATATTTTTTAAGTAGAATTAAAATATTCAATTTTGAAGATAGATTTCGAATTTTTCGTTTTATGCAAAAAGCACTGAAATTAAATATTTTTTCGTTCTGTATACAGTCCAATATTTTAAAAAAAATTTAGCGTTACATAGCGAAAAAATAGTTATCTATAATTTTCGTTGAGTAAAATGGGGAATAGAATTCTGAGTTAAACACTTGGATCCAACACCCTTAAGGGCATGTGATACTTTACCGACGAGCAAATTAGTTATACCAATTATAAATTCATTATAATAAATATTTTTAACTAATAAGAGTCAATAAACCTTCGTCTATATGAGGTGAAGGTTTATGCCCTTAAAAAAAATTGTATCTGAGTGAAATTCCTTAAAATTACTTTACTCAAAATCTCATAAAGTCTCTTTGTATCTCTTAAAATTACTCAAAATTCTATGAAATTTGGTTAAATTCTTTAAAATTTATTAAAATTAATTTATTTAAAATTCTTCAAATTACTTAAAATCCAATTAAATCCCTTGAAATTCCTGAAAATCCAATGAAATCTCGTAAATCCCTTGAAATTCATTAAGTCGTTAAAATAACTTAGAATCCTATGAAACATTGTAAAATCTCTGAAAATTACTTAAAGTTCCATGCAATTTCGTAAAATTCTTGAAAATTTCATTAAATTTCTCGAAATACCGTGAAATCACTTAATATTTCTAAATTCTCAATAAATTTCGTAAAGCCCCTTTAAATTCCCTAACATTTTTCAAGATTCCTTGAAAAAGTCTTAGTCTTACTATATCTCTTAAAATTACTCAAAATTAGATGAAATTTCGTTAAATTCTTGAAAATTTTTGAAAATTCAATATAATCTCACGAAATCCTTTAAAATATTATAAAATTCCGCGAAATATGTTACCGTGAAATCACTTAATATTTCTAAAATCTCAATAAATTTCGTAAAACCCTTTTAAATTCCTTAACATTTTTCAAGATTCCGTGAAGTCTCATAGAATACCTTAAAATTCAATGTCTAACTTTAGGAATCTCATTAAATTTGTAAAATCCTTTTAAATTGCTTAGAAGTATTCAACGTTCTATTAAATCCCATTAAAACCCTTAAAATATTTAAAAATCCAATTAAATTTTGTGAAATCCCTTGTATCTCTTAAAAGTTCTTAAACCTATTTAATATCCCTTAAAATATTTGAAAATCCAATAAAACTTCGTGAAAATCGGCAAAACAGCTAAAGTTTCTAAAATTATTTTAAATTACACGAAATATCGTTAAATCCTTAAAAATTTTTTAGAATCCCATGAAATCTCGTTAAATACTATTATACAATTATACCTGAAAATCCAATGAATACTCTTTATTAGATTTTTAGATTCTTTAAATTTCTTTAGATTCTATAAAACCCCATTATCTGGTAAAATCCCTTAAAATTTATGAAAATCAGAATAAATTTTATAAAATTCCTTGAAATTTCGTGAAATTCTTTTAATATATTTAATATTTTCCAAAATTCTTATTCTGTCTTAAAAATAAGAAATTTTTTTGATTCAAACAAAATTGTTTATATATATATATATATATATATACAATATGAAAAAATAATTTATTTTGATTCTAGAAAAGATACTAATTGCCATAATTTCTTATTATTGGCTTCCTCTGATGGACTCAGGATTTCCGGAAATTGGTTTCGGTGGACCAAACAGCATCATCAAAGATGTCACAGTCCAATCGACCAATCATAAAGTAAGTTGACGATTTTGACGAATTTTTCTTATTCCTTAGTTCTGAAACATTTCCCCTACTTTCAGACAAATTTCTCTGACAATTTTCAACAATAATGCTATTGAATACTAATACGGAATCTTCTATATATATATGAAATACGAAATAAATAACATAGTTAGCTTAAATGTCAATTTCTGTTTTCCCTGACATTTCCCTGACTTTTATGACATGAGGCCACATGCAAGTGTGTGAAAAGAATTATTCATATTAAGTATAGAGATTTAAAAAAGTGTGATCAAGTTTAGTAAAGTTAGAAATTATCCAATTCACAGACAATTCGAAAAAATCAGATCGATGGATGGCAAGAATTGCCTTTAGTAAATAGTCCAATTGTCGTTAGTAACGCTCGTGATGAGCTTCCCCGAGATAATTTTTTTGAATCAAGAAAAAAAAAAAGAAATGCTCTCCACGATGGAAAGAGTTTAATGGGAAACACTAGAAGAGAATCTCCTGTTCAAGGTCGACGTGGAAGTAAGGATCCCAAAGCAACTATTATTAAAAAGTCCATATCTGTACCTGCGAATCTCAAAGGTAAGAAAAACAACATTTTCAATAATTATTAATTAATTATTATTAAATTTAATAATTATCTCCAAATCTTGAAAATATCTGAGGGGTCGATCACTTGGATATTCTTGTTACATTCAATAATATACGTTTAATTGGACTGGAGTCACTTGAAATTTTTTGAACTCGTTTTGAACTCATTTTATATCCTTAAGGCCATATAAGACTTGCCCGATCCCTACCTTACCGATATTTTTTTCTCTACAATGATACTTATACATTTATTGAGATATCAAATTGAAAATTTCAAAAATTAAATCTAAAGCATTAAGTTACGTTTATCTGGCCTTAAATATTGACATTTATAAAAAAAACAAATTTTTCAGAATTTTTTTTTTATTTTTATAAATTTAAGACCAGATAAACATCATACCTTAGCATACTTTCTTCAATTTTATAAATTTTCAATTCCATGGCCTCAATAAACAAAAATTATAGATAAATATTTTTTCGCTCTGTAGCGCTAATCTTTTTTCAAATATAAGACTGCATACGGAGCGAAAAAATATTTAAATTCGATACTTTTTGCATAAAATGAAGAATTTAAAATCTAACTTCGAAATTTAATATTTTTATTTCATATTTTCTCGCTCTATACGCATAATTCTAGTAAAAAATTGATTAATTCTACAGAGGGAAAAAATTACAGATTTAATATTTACCAAGTCAAATGAAGAAATCGAATTTTTAGAGTGGATATTAAATCCTTGTATAAAAAGCTTAAAAAGTGATCGACATTTTATATTTGGTTTAAAATTCAGTTATTTCGTTAAAAATTAATTTATTTAGGACATCGAAAAAGCCGCGTAGAAAAAAAATTTGGAATGTGTAACTTATATATTTATAGACTTGCAATATAGTGTATCACCTTATTTTAAGGTTTGTCTGGACGAGAGAAGTCTCCAGGAAGTCATCCCTCTGAAGAGGGAATTCTTAAAAGGTCCTCCTCTTCCTTCTTGACTAGCGTTAGTCCTGGAAAAGGGATGCCTGACCATCAGAAATTCATCCCTGACCAGCCAGACGTTGCCACATTACGGCCAGTGAAGACTCAGAGTACCAGTAACTTTCGAGAGTATGAAACTGATGAGACTCGACTCTCTTTGGCTTTAAAAAGATACTCGTCTTTCGTCAATCGTAAAATTAGTTTTGGCAGCAAAACTCTCTCCGAGAATTGCTCCAAGACTTCCGACAGTGCGAAGAAGTCTGTTTCCTTCAGTTCGGATACTGGTCTCAATAAAGAAAAGAAGAACTTCCGAAGGACGGCCATTCACGAGGCCAAAGTTTATAAAAAAGGAGTCCTGCAAGGTATGAGTTCATTAATATTAGGAAATCATTTTTAATCGAATACGTGAAGCAAAAAGAAAAATTATATGTTTATAAAGTTTTCCAACTTTTTTCTTTTGCGAAATATATTTGAGGATAAGAAGGAAAATATTACATTTAAGATTGATTTTTTTACTCATATTTGATATTTCAGCAATTTTTTGGATTAAAGATGTTAGAATTGATGAAAAATTTGTAAAAATACATTTTTTAAATGATACTCAATCGATTGACCTATCAGATTAATGAATTTCATTGAAAAATAAGAAAGTTATGTTTTATTGTAATTTTCGAAAATGAATTTTTCCAATACTATAACTTCTCAAATAATCAAAATTTAATGCAGATGTAAAGAATACTTAATGCTTCCTCTGTGAGGTAGCAAATCATATTTGCTTACATCAGGAAGCAAAGTGCTCATTGAATGAGTACAAAAGTTGATACAACTTGTTGAAAATTTGAAATCTGTTGACAGTTGTAAAATAATTCTTGAAATTCTTTAAAATTTGTGAAAATCTCTGAAAATTCCCAGAAACTTCTTTAGATTCTTTAAAATTTTAAGATAACATTTAAGATTCCTTTATATCCTTTAAAACCCCTTTAAATCATTAGAATTCTCGTGAAATTCTATGAAATCCTTATTGATTCTAAAAAATCTTTTAAAAATCATAAATTCTCTAAAGTTCTTAAAATTTTTTTTAAATTTTATGAATTTCTTTCAAATTTCGCGGAATATCCTGAAATTCTTTAAAATGCTGCGAAATCTTTTAAAATTCCTAAAAGAATTCTTTGCAAATTCTTCTCTAAAAAGCTAATATAACGAAATTTCTCTAAAAGCTCGCATATATATTGTTGTTTAAATCCTGCTATCTAAATTTGAATCAGCGAAATACCGCTGGTTCAGATTAAGGCCATCTAAGACTTACCCAATCCCTACCTTACTGACTTTTTTCCCTCTGCAACACTCTACATTTATTCAGATATCAATTTGAAAATTTATAAAATTAAAGAAAATATGCTAAGATATGTTTATCTGGTCTGATAAATTATTGTAAAAATAATATTTCAATATTTAGGACTAGATAAACGTATCATAATGCTTTAGCTTCTATTTTATAAATTTTCAATTTGATATTTCAATAAATGTAGATATAGCGTTGCAGAGAAAAAATGTAAGACTTACTCGATCCCTACCTTACCGACATTTTTTTCTCTGTAACGCTACGTCTACATTTATTGAAATATCAAATTGAAAATTTATAAAATTAAAAAAAATATGCTAATATATGTTTTTCTGGTCTTAAATTTTTGTAAAAATAAAAAAAATTTTTTTGCAAAAATTTTTTTTTCGAAAATGTCAATATTTAGGACCAGACAAACGTACCTTAAGACTTTAGCTTCAAATATAGAAATTTTCAATGTGGTATCTCAATAAATGTAGACGTAGCGTTACAGAGAAAAAAATGTCGGTAAGGTAGGGATCGGGTAAGTAATACATGCCCTTAAGAGAGTTCAGATAAATTCGGATTCATTCGGATTAATCGGATTTTTTTGAAATAATTAGTTTCAATTAATTAATTTTCGATAAATATTATTAATAATTATTCAATTATTTTAAATTAATTAATCTAATTGTTTTTTATTATTTTTTATTTATTTTATTTTTTTATTTATTATTTAGTATTATTTTTATTTTTTAATTATTTTCTATTATTTTTAATTAATTATTTTTCAACAATTATAATTAATTTTTATAAATTTGATTTTTTTTAGATCGAAGTGTGAACGATGTAAGTGAAAAAACGGTGTCTTTATTGCGTGAGGTGCCTTCTGGGGGGCCTCAGGCCCTGCTCCGGGCGGCGCGCGAAGCCGACGATGAAACCCTGAGAAAAATGGTCACACGAATAGAAAAATTTGGACTAAGTGACATAGATGTTAATTTTAAGGATAGCAGTGGCAGGGTGAGTGATATTTTAGCATCTGTCATGTTCAATTATAGTTGCGGCCAAAATGAATGGCGTCTATATTTGTTTAAACTATCCAACAGCTATATATGCGTACAAAGTATAAAGTGAACTAATGTATGTTTATTTTTAATGTAGACCGCTGTAAGTTACTTAGCTGGAAATGGCTCTACTGCTATTTTGGAAGTAGCTTTATCTTTCCCTGGAATTGATCCAAATATTCCAGATAATGAGGGAAACACACCTCTGCATTTTGCAGCACAAGCTGGTAATTCATTATATTCTTTTACATTAATTTATTTACATTTTATATGTTATGAGATTTAAAAAAAAAAAACTTAGAAAATTTCAATAAGAATTTAAATTTGAAAATTAAAATTTTAAATGAAAAAAAAAAAAATGTAAAAAAGAGAAAATTTATAATAATATTTTATTTAACATTTTTTTTTATTTTATTTTTATTTTTTTATTATTAATTACATCATAACTTTTTTTTAAATTTAAATTTTTAGTCACTTCAAATTCGTTAAAATCACTAAACATTTTCAAAATCCCTTTAAAATCTGTAAAATCACTTAAAATCACTTAAAATTGTGTTAAGTCATTTAACATTCTACAGAGAACTTACTAATGACATATTTCACAAAAAAAAAGGCTGGGATATATTTTTTTTTATTTTACTTTTATTTTGGAAATTCTGAAACTTCGAGAAATAAAGAAAATAAATATTCTACCGATGAGAGTGTTAGAATAATATAACAGAAAACCGCAGATGCCACGTAAATAAATAGGAAGCAAAAGAACGCAAATTATACGAGACAGATAGAAATGCGCAGCACCCACGTTCGTGCCTAACAAGTTTTTATCAAAGATCTTTGTTTTTATAAACAAATTGTAATTTAGGAAATATGGGAGTTTTGTTATTGCTAAATTTCATGTAACTTTTATGAGCCAAGAATAGAATTTTTGGAACATTCTGAATCGATACAGTTTGTGTAAAAAATTGACGAATTTTATATTTGCAAATGTAAAAACTCATATTTACATTTTTTATTTATTTTATTTTCTTTTTTTTTTCAATTTTTCATACATATTTCGAATGTTTACGTGAAATTTCAAGGAATTTTAAGAGAACTCAAGAAATTTTTTATCATTTTGTGGAATTTTATGAGATTTTTAATACTTTTAATGTATTTTGAAAGATATCAAACTATTTTAATTGTAATAGAATTTTCAGAAATTTGAAGAGAATTCAAGAGATTTTAATGATTTTTAATAGACTTTTTATCGCATTTTTACAAATTTTATTCAATTTTATGAGATTTCTAATAATTTTACATTATTTCAAGAGATTTTTCTGAGTTTTAAAAGATTTTATGGAATTTTTAAGGATTTCATGGAATTTGACGAGATTACTAATACTTTTAATGAATTTTAAAGGATTTAAAAAGGATTTCAAAAGTTATCTAAAAATTTTAAAGAATTTCGAATTTTTTCATGAAATTTTAAGGGATTTTAAATGTCGTGGAATTTCGAGGTATTTCGAAATTTTAAAATGTTTCTGAAAATTTCGAGAATTTCAGGGTTTTTTTTAATGATTGTTAAAAGACTTTATTGGCATATTTAAGAATTTCATGGAATTTTATGAGATTTCTAATACTTTTAATGAGTTTTAATGGACATAAAGAATTTTAAAGGTTTTTAAATGTTAAGGTAGAATTTTAAAGAATTTCAACAATTATTTTACAACTGTGAACAGATTTCAAGAGATTTTTTATGACTTTTAAAATATTTTATGGGATTTAAGGGATTTAAAAATTTTTCATGGATTTTTATTGAGGGATTTCAACAGATTTTCATGATTTTTAAAAGTTTTTGTATTATTTTTAAGGATTTTATGGAATTTCATGAAGGTTCTAATGATTTTTAGAGATTTTCACGAATTTTAACATGGATTTTAAGAGATTAATAAAATTAATGTTTTTGTTAATTTTCAAGGGGTTTCAAGTGATTTCTAGGAATTTAAAGAGATTTTAAGTATAACGTATTGTAAGGAGTTTTGACGATTTTAAAGTGATTTTGAGAGGCTTAAAGAGATTTTTATGATTTTTAAGAGATTGTGTCTAATTTTAAAGGATTGCATGGAATTTGATAAGATTTCTAATAATTTTAATACATTTTACAAATTTTCATGATTTTAAAAAAATTTTGTAGAATTTACAACGATTTCGAGAAATTTTGAAGAGATTTTTAAAGAGATTGTTCTAATTTTAAAAGATTTTGTAAAAATTTTTAAGATTTCATGGGATTTAATTAAATTTCTGACAATTTTAATGAAGTTTAAAGAGGAATTTCCAAAAGTTTCTACGAATTTCAAGAGATTTTCACAAATTTTAACAGATTTCAAGAGATTTTTATGAGTTTTTAAAAATATTGTATGGAATTTAAAGGATTTTAAAGTTTTTCCAGTAATTTTATTGATAGATTTCAAAATATTTTGTAGAATTTAAAATGATTTTGATAGTTGTCAAATTTTTAGGGATTTCAAGCGATTTTTCTCATTTTTAAATGATTTTCTGGATTTTTAAGGATTTCATGAAATTTTAAGTGATTTCATAGAATTTTATGAAATTTCTAATAATTTAAAGAAATTTAAAGAAATTTTTTTGATCTTTAACAAATTTTGTTTAATATTTTTAGGATTTCTAAGAATTTGTAGATATTTTCACAAATTTTAACGAATTTCAAGTGGTTTTTAATAATTTTAAGAGATTTTAGCAAATTTCGAAGGATTTCGAATTTTTTGTGTAAAATTTTAAGAGGTCAACAACAATGTTTATGAAATTTTCGAGAAATTTCGTTATACCCCTTTTTTAAGACCATGTAAGACTTACGCGATCCCTACCCCGACACTTTTTTCTCTGCAACACTAGGTCTACATTTATTGAGATATCAAATTGAAAATTTCCAAAATAGAAGCTACAGCATTAAGGTACGTTTATCTGGTCCAAATTTTCAATTTGATATTTCAATAAATGTACAAGTAAGGGGTTGCAGAGAAAAAAATGTCGGGAAGGTAGGGATGGGAAGTCTTACATGGCCTGAAGGTAAGATTTTTAATTTGAAGAAGAATAAAAAACACGTTCAGCTTTATTATGAACAATATGTGTGTCACCATTTTCAATTATTTCGTAATTATACAACTTTATTTATTGTAACAAGTATTTTTATATCCTTATACTGTTATTAAATTGTCTATAAAAGATTCGGAACTTTCAGGATATGATATATAAAGATATATAAAGAGATATTTAAATTATAATATAATTTAACATTATTATAATCGACGACATTGTTGATATCTCTAAAAAATAAATTACATCATACATTTTCTTTTAGGGCAAACAGATTGTTTAAATATTCTCTTGCAAAGATGCCTTGGAATTGAAGTCGATACACGGAATAATTTTGGCTTCACACCGTTAATGAAGGCATCAATTCAGGGACGTACAAAGTGTGCAAAAATTTTACTGTTTGCTGGTAAGTCTCTTTATTTTAATTGCAAACATTTATTTATTATAGTATTTAAATAAATCAATTAAGGGAGTTGGATCGAGCCAAGTTCTAATCTAAAAATTCGATTTCTTAATTTTATTCAACAAATATTAAATTTGGAATTTTTTCCCTCTGTATAATTAATGAATTTTTAACCAGAATTATGCGTAGAGAGCGATAAAATATCTAATTCAAATATTTTTTTTAAGTAAAATTAAAATATTAAATTTTAAAGTTGGATTTTGAGTTCTTCGTTTTATTCAAAAAGTATCGAAGCTATATATTTTTTCGCTCTGTACACAGTTTTATATTTGAAAAAAGATTAGCGCTACAGAGCGAAAAAATGTTTATCTATAATTTTCGTTGAGTAAATTGCAGAATGGAATTTTAAGCTTAACAATTGAGTCCAACGCCCTTAATATCATTGTCGTTGACTAAATGAGTGGATAATATATGAAAAAGTATATATTATATGTAAAAGCCTTTGGATATATATTCTGAATTAATTGAATCATTGTATTCTTTAAGGCCATGTAAAACTTACCTGATTCCTACCTTACCGACATTTTTTTCTCTGCAACCTTACTTTTACATTTATTGAAATATCAAATTGAAAATTTCTAAAATTAAATAAAATATGCTAATGTATGTTTATCTGGTCTTAAATTTTTGTAAAAATAAGAAATATTTTTTTGAAAAAAATTTGTTTTTGTAAATGTTAATATTTCGGACCAGATAAACATACCTTAATGCTTTAGCTTCCATTTTAGAAATTTTCAATTTGATATTTCAATAAATGTAGACATAGCGTTGCAGAGAAAAAAATGTCGGTAAAGTAGGGATCGGGTAAGTCTTACATGGCCTTAATATTAAATATTAAAATATTATCTTTTATAGGTGCCAATCCAACTCTGAGAGATCATGGTCGAGGTCTCAGGTCAGAACAATGGGCGAGATTTTGTGGAAGATACGTTTGTGCGGAAGTCATCGAAAGGTTCACGAGGCATCACCTTTTAGAAAAACCGACTTCCTGTCGGTGGGGAAGCGAACCAGAATTGGCAGCCAAAGTCTTACAGGGCAAGGTCAGATATTATTAATAGAAAATAGAAAATTTCTAAAATTAAAGCTAAAGCATTAAGGTACGTTAATATGGTCCCAAATATTGACATTTATAAAAAAAAAATTTTTTTAGAAATTTTTTTTATTTTTACAAAAATTTAAGACCAGATAATACATATACCTTAGCCGAGGAGTTGACAACTCGGCCAAACGGATGTACACCTACTTCTGACTTCAAGATATTTCAGGATATTTCAGGAGAATTCAGAAGATTTCAGTGCAAGTGTACACCTGATTTCACGAGTTGTCAACCCCTCGACCTTAGCATATTTTCTTTAATTTTAGAAATTTTCAATTTGATATCTCAATAAATGTAGACGTAGCGTTGCAGAGAAAAAAATGTCGGTAAGGTAGGAATCTGGTAAGTCTTACATGGCCTTAATCAGAATACTCAGAGAAAATTTTTTTTAAGGGTGTTGGAACCAAGCGTTAAGCTCAAAATTCCATTCTCCATTTTACTCGACGAAAATTATAGATAAACATTTTTTCGCTCTGTAACGTTAATCTTTTCTCAAATATAAAACTATGTACAGAGCGAAAAAATATTTAAATTCGATACTTTTTGCATAAAAGGAAGAATTCAAAAACTATAGATTTTCATTTGATTTAAAAAATATTTGAATTAGATATTTTCTCGCTCTTTTTCTTAAATTCCAAATTTAATATTTGTTGAGTAAAATGAAGAAATAGAATTTTTAGATTAAATAAAGTTAAAATAAATGAAAATATGAATAAAAATAAAATATAAATTAAATGAAAATATTTAATTTTGAAGTAAGGTTTTGATTTCGTCGTTTTATGCAAAAAGTATCGAAATTAAATATTTTTTAGCTCTGTATGCAGTCTTATATTTGAAAAACGATTAGCGCTACAGAGCGAAAAAATATTTATCAATGATTTTCGTTGAGTAAAATGGAAAATGGAATTTTGAGCTTAAAAATTGGGTCCAACGCCTAATTGTAATATCTATATATAATAATGATACTATAATATATATAATATTATTTATATATAAATTCATCACTTGCAGGTAATTCCAAGTCCAAAAATCCCACATCCCCGACAGTCGACGGGTCTTCGTTCAAGAATAAAAAGGGTCTTTCGCACCAATTCCGGTCCTGATCACAGTTTTTCATTAGTATCTCAATTAACAAGTGCAGCCCTTTGTGCAAGTAGCGCAGTTTTACCGAAACCAAGCAATGTTTCTCCTGTAGTTAAAACTCTTCTCAATGTGCCACAGTTGAGGTAATACAATTTTTAATTATATATTAAATTTATTTTAATTAAATTATCACTACATCTTCAATAAATATGTTTTTTTCTTAGGGTAACGCTGGTCGCACCTCCTGAAACACTAGACGTAACTGATTTTTCCGAACAGATAGAGAAAACACTAGTGAAACCACCAAGGGCGAAGAAAAAAAGTAAATAGTGTCGCTTATTCAGTACTCTCATTTTAGCATTAAATTTATTCTGAGATTCGTAGCGATGGCAGTTATTTTCATCAGTTCGAATAGCGTTTCTCCGAATTTTAAGACTTAATTTTAATCATTCGCTTTATTATTATAAGTTTAGATTTAAGTAATAGTAATAGATCGTATTCAACGGAGCAAAATAATGTCTTCTACTTGCTGTTCTGATAATATATTGAGAGACTTGTTTAATGGGATCAAAATAACTTCCCTATACCAGTTAAGGGTGTTGGAGCCAAGTTCCAATCTAAAAATTCGATTTCTTCATTTTATTCAAGAAATATTAAATTTGGAATTTTTTCTCTCGGTAGAATTAATCAATTTTTAAGTAGAATTATGCGTACAGAGCGAGAAAATATCTAATTCAAATATTTTTTAAATAAAATAAAAACATTGAATTTTGAAGTTAAATTTTGAATTCCTCGTTTTATGCAAAAATTATCGGAATTAAATATTTTTTTGCGCTCTGTACGCAGTCTTATATTTGAAAAGAGATTAGTGCTACAGAGCAAGAAAATATTTATCTATAATTTTCGTTGAGTAAAATGGAGAATGGAATTTTGAGCTTAACACTTGGGTCCAACGCCCTTAAAGACAAAAGTATTAATTAACCCTTGAGCATCAACATTGTTACACGTACGTGAAAAGAAGAATTATTATATTGTATTACTTTTATATTATATCGTTAAAATTATATAGGTAAACTCTGGATGGTTGATTTTCATGTAAGACTAGTTAAAAGATACATTTTTTCTACAATATTATTATTATATTATTGGATATATCTTTTGAGTAAACTTTCATTATAGGTAACAAATAATAGATCGATTTCTGCATTAGATTCACTTTTTAAAATACCTAATTATATTTCTATAGTTAATAAAAAATTGCTCATTAACGTTTAGCACAGTTTCTGAAAGATGCACATTTTCACATTGGGTTGACGTGTCAGACATCTAGTCCGACGATTTTTTTATGTTTATTGAAGTAATAACAAAAGGAAAGTTTCAACTGTTCCAAAAACCCAAAATTTTAATTTTTTTACTAGAAGCAATTTTAGAGAATTTAGAGGAGTTTGCCAGAGATTTTAAACAATTTTAAGGAATGTCAAGGGATGCTAAGAGAATTTGATTGATTTTAAGAATTTAAATTTAAATTTAATTTAAAGATTTTTAAAAAAGTTGAAAAGAGTTATTAGTAGATTTTATATTAACGAATTATAGGAATTTAAAGAGATTTTAAGATATTACAGGAGATTTGAAAATATTTCAAGATATTTTAATGAACTTGAACTTTTATATATTTTAAACAATTTGAAGACATTTACAGAACATTTAAAAGTTTTTAAAGAATTTCAAGTAATGCTAAGGGATTTTAAGATATTTAATTTGATTTATTCCACATTAGAATAAATTTCTTTAAAATTTTTTAAATTACTTTAAAAGTTTTCATGTCTTTTGAAAATTTTTAAACTCTCTTGAATCCTTTTGAAATCCATTGAAATTCTTTACAATCACTTATAAAATCTCTTGAAATCCCTTGAAATTTCTTAGTCACTTAAAATCTGATAAAATCCTTTAAGGGTGGAACAAAAAATTGAAAGAAAAACACAAAAAAATGGTAAAATCTATGGAATCTATGGAATTGTATTTCTAACACTAATTTTTAATTGGAATTTGAAATACCCGGCAAACGTCGATATGGCGGCATAACTACATACCGACGGATCTCCAACGTGCTTGGTCGGACTTGAAAGAATCTTGTCAGAATAATTATTTAGACAGTTTTAGTAGTTAATTGTGAGTGCATTTATTGACGAAAAAAATTCCGAGTGTTTGTGTCTCCCCGCCACTGCAGTGATTTACATATTGTGCGAGGAAGAAGGAATTTTGACGTCTGTAAGTAATGCCTACTCTCTCTAAAATATTGTCTGCACCCTTCTTTTTTCTCATATCTCAAATCTTTTTTTTAAACAAAACTATTATTTTTTGCTCAAAAAGAGACACTAAGCCCCTCTCCTGCCATCGAGAAACCCATCTCGATGAAAGGACCCGTCAAACAATGCATTTTTGCAATTTTACCATCTACATATCGAAATGAGGTGGGAAATTAGACTGACTCTACATGAAAAATCTTTTTTTTTTCAAAACGCTCCAACACCCTTAAGAGAGGCGATAGAATACGAATTTTGGTGCTGCGCGAAATTAATTTAATGCAACAAATAACAATTCCAACAATTATATTTTTTGTATTTAAAGTGAAGGATCCTTTTATTTAGAATAATGGTTCAAGAAATAGTAAAAATTTTCTTTTATCATTATAACTAAAATTATAATAAAAGAATGCATGTTCAGATGATGTTTTGTTTATTATTATTATCCTAATAATATGTGAATCCTCTTATGTGAATCCGCATTCTTAAATAACATTTTAACAATTATGTAGAGGATTTCCTATTTCGCCGTTGTCTTCGATTCTTGGCGCTTGAAAGTATTTCGTAAGCTTGTTGAATTTCCATGAAAAACTCTTGTGCTTTACGACGTTCCTCATCACTGCCTTTAATTTTGTCTGGATGATTTTCTCTAGAGAGAGTCCTCCATCTGGAAGTTACCTCACTCTGAGAGGCAGTCTGAGATAATCCTAGAACCTAAAAGAAAGAATAGTATAAAAATAATAATAGCACGAATAAAAAATTGCAAGGGGATGTAGTAAATAACAAAAGATTAAAAAAAACAAAACAATTTTCAACCAACCTTGTAGGCATTTATTTCACCTCTCGGATCAGACAATTCTACTATTTGTCTCCAGGTAGCCCAGAATCCTTGGTTTCGTGCTTGTTGCCACGTTGCTTCCAAGCTCGCCTAGAAAATTTAATATTTTGTATAAAAATAATGATGATAAGAATAAGAATTAGAATTTATATCTTTAAAATACAACATAGACAATTTAAGGGTGTTGGAGCTAAGTTCTAATCTAAAAATTCCATTCTCCATTTTACTCAACGAAAATTATAGATAAATATTTTTTCGCTCTGCAGCACTAATCTTTTTTCAACTATAAAATTGCGTACAGAGCGAAAAAATATTTAATTTCGATACTTTTTGAATAAAACGAAGAATTAAAAATCCAACTTCAAAATTCAATATTTTCATTTTACTTAAAAAATATTTGAATTAGATATTTTCTCGCTCTGTACGTATAATTCTAGTTAAAAATTAATTAATTCTACAGAGGGAAAAAATTAAAAATTAAATATTTCTTGCGTAAAATGAAGAAATCGAATTTTTAGACTTCAGATATATCAGGAGAATTTAATTTAATTTCATTTAATTTCTATGCAAGTGTACAATTGATTTTACGAGTTTTCCACCCCTGTTTGAAATAATATATTGAAATTGAACAAACCTTGAGATCTAACCAGATTGGAGAAGTTAGAAAATGTTTAACTGCATCAGAGAATTTAATCTCCTCTCCATCGTTGTCAGTAATAGTGGCATTTAAGTAGAAATAACTGCACCAGAGGGAAGTGTACAGAATTACAGCAAATAATAAAAATGTCAGTCTTTGACGTGAGGATTTCTTCTTTTTTGGCTTTAAACGCCACTGCTTGGCAAACGAATCGAAACTCAAGTAGGATGCCAGGACCATAAGGCACATCCAGGTGCTGTCGTCGCCTATATAATACAATGTAGGATAGCACAAATATGATGCAACTAATGGAATCCACAATGAGCCTCTTTCTTTTCCCACATTTCCAACAATCCAAGTACCTAGAAAGAAATTTAATAACTGAGATATTATTGCATATTACTAAAAATAACTTAAAATATTTCAAGAGATTTAGCGGGGTTGGAGCCAAGTTCTGATCTGAAACTTCGATTTCTTCATTTTACTTAACAAGTATTAAATTTCGAATTTTTTCCCTCTGTGGGATTAATCAATTTTTACGTAGAATTATGCGTACAGAGCGAAAAATATCTAAATCAAGTATTTATTAAGTAAAATTAAAATATTCAATTTTCAAGATATATTTTTTATTCCTCGCTTTATGCAAAAAGTATCGAAACTAAATATTTTTTCGCTCTGTAAGCAGTTTTATATTTGAAAAAAGATTAGCGCTACACAGTGAAAACATATTTATCAATGATTTTCGTTGAGTAAAATGGAGAATGGAATTTTAAGCTAAACACTAGGGGCCAACACTCGTTAAATTTTCTCTCATAATATTACTACATGTCCTTATAATTTAAATATTACTCATTAAAATATAAATATAAATATAAATAAATATAAAAAATTATATATTATAAATAATATATAAATAAAAAATAAATATAATGTATTCGTTTAAAATAAACAAGTAAATAAAAATAATTTAAAGAATTAATATTTTCTAAGGAAATATTTAATGTTTAAAGTTCTGGTTTAATTTTTCGCACATGTAACTCGCTTCTGACCACTCCGTACGTTTCCTTATCTTGAATATAGTGGCCTTTACCTTATCTCTGAATGTAAAATACACTTTAGTGTGATGAAAATACGTCGTTTTCATTTTAAACTTGAACTTAATTTTTCATTAATAATTTAATTTTTAATTAATAATTAAACTTAAATCATTTTTTCTATGTTTACCTAATGCAATAGCGCCTGGTACAAGAATAATAAGAGGTCTGAAATTTATTCCATTAATTTCTTCTTCAGGAATTGCTATGTACACCAACTGACCCCATAAGTAAGAAACGCAACAGGAACCCAAAAACCGCACCGTCGTAAATGGAGGCTGGAAATTTAAAAAAAATTTACAAATAATCATTGCATAATATTTAAGGCTATATCTATGTTTATTACAATTCAATGCGCCCAAGGAAATCTTTTAAAATAATTTTCGGATGAAATTGTGCGAACTTAGTAAATTAAATTTCGGAATAAAAATAGAATTTTTACAAGACAAAAAAAAATTAAAATTAAAAAATAAAATTAAAAAAATATATAAAAACAAAAATAAATAAAAATAAATAATAAATTCCCGAAATTCAAATAAAGATAAACTGACGTTTGTAGAGATTATTTGCACAACAAATATCTCGAAAACGTGACCCAAAAATTTTTCAAAATGTTGAATTTAAAAATTTTTATCTACATTTATAAATATTAAAAGGATCTCGAGAGATTTCTCTGAATTTTAAAAGTTTTTGTAGAATTTTTAAGAATTTCATGGAATTTCAAGAGGTTTCTAGGAATTTTTTTAGATATTTTCAAGAATGTTAACAGGGATTTCAAACGATTTATGATTTTGAAGATTTTTGTGAAATTTTAAGGGATTTCAAGAGATTTCTAGAAATGGTAAGAGATTTTAAAGAATTTTACGGAAGTTCTAAGGCTTTCTGTGAAATTTTATGTGATTTGAAAATGTTTCTGGACGTTTTAAAAGATATTAAGGGATTTTAATCTTTTTTTGAAGTTTCGAGGAATTTTAAAGGATTTCAGAATATTTCAGAGAATTTAATCTGACAAAATTTATCAGATTTCAAGATATTTTTATGAGTTTTAAAATATTTCATGGAATTTGAAGGATTTTAAAGTGTGGCCAGTAATTTTATTGATGGATTTCAAAAGATTTTTATGACTCAAAAGATTTTTTAGAATTTATAAAATGATTTTGAAAGTTGTCAAATTGTTCGGGACTCCAAGAGATTTTTATCATTTTTAAAAGATTTTGTGGATTTTTAAGGATTTCATCAAATTTTATGAGATTCTGTGAATTTTAAGAGATTTTCACGACTTTCAACGGATTTCAAGAGATTTTTATGACTTTTAAAATATTTTATGGGATATGAACGATTTGAAAATTGATCAGGGAAATTTATTGGGGGATTTCAAAAAATTTTGTAGAATTTACTGTTGTTGTTTGGCGTGTAATTTGAATTTTAATTTTCGAACTAAAATTCTAAAAATAATTCACATATTTACGTTGAAAAAACTAAACACATAAAAATTAAATATTAAAATATATTTTACCTTTTTGTTGGCGCGCACTTGATTAGTAAACCAGTCAAGATATTCACGATCATTATTAGTATCCGCCACGTATGTTGGAATTTTGAATAAATCTCTGAGCCACCCCATTCCAAAGTATCCACCCAAAGTACAGAAATAAATAAGGGCATGATCGTCCCTATCCAGATAAACATGATGTGCTCCCAAAATTCCACCAAATAACCACCAAAAATAGGCCCAAAATTTGGTTTTGCGATTTTGATCACTTTTTGATATCACACCATTTGAATTGGGCTCCATTGTTTTAACACTTTTTCCGTTTTGCATTTTAATGTTTATATTTTGTAAAAAATTTTTAATTATTTTTCAATTTATATTTCAGGAAAATATAAACTCTAAAAAATACTGATCACAACACTTTATACACTTGTCCTCATTGTTAAAGGAACAGGTGTCTTCTTCACCTCAATTCGTATTTTATATATATATCTATATATATATATATATGATTATAATAACACTCGTTGTTTTTCTTGATTTTCTTCAACAGTTAATGATAAATTCGACAAATTTAACGACATTTTGAATATAATAATTATATTATATGTAATATAATAATTAATTAATTATATTATATAATTGTCAATTAAAAAAAAAACAAAGAATCAAGAGCACGAACTTGAAAGAAATTCAACGAACGTACTGGTTGCGGTATCACTTTGTTTATTGAATTGAATGAATTGAAAATTGTCACTGACAACGAGATTTCGATTGTTTCAACACGACTCACTTTTAATTATCTTTATTTGTTTATTATTGTTGCAAGGAATGAAAATTTAGTGTTTTTGAATGCGATTGAGGAAAATATTTTATGAAAAGACTAACGTGGTTCCATCCGATAGGTCTACTGGTTCAATGCTCTAAAGAGGATTAACGGTACCTGTAAGAATGTATAATATGGGGGGGAAAGAAGACAGGAAGAGAAGGAGAAACCCGCCAGACATCGATAAATACCGAAAACGAAAAGAATACTTGAAAAGTTTACTTTGGAAGTTAAAAATGTTAAAAATATTATTTTTACACTCATATCTACTTACATATTGCTTACAGATGTTTTTTATTTTTATCATTCAATATATTAATTTTGGGTAAATTTCCATGACGAATTAATGATGTTTATTCGGATTGAAATGTAGTTTAAACAATTATTTCTGTATCGAATTTGAAAAATATCTTCAGACTATTTTCGTTGTCAAAACGATTACTTATAAAAAGGTATAATATATTATTATATAAATATATATATATA